>JADFUC010001973.1:0-289153 GCA_019722365.1 Lithospermum erythrorhizon | reverse complement strand
CCAGTTACGTATTGCTATATATTTGTTTCTATTTTGCCACGTGGTATGAGACATTTGAATTATTTAGTGTAAGTTGACATTGATCTTACATATCTTTATTATTGATTAGTTATTATTGATGATCTAAATATTCATGATATTATAGAAGATTCAATTATAGTTTATGTAGACTCTGTATGTTTTAAGTTGAATAAATTATCATGAATAGTTAGCACAAGAACTCTTCAGAGTTCTCGCTTGTTAAACAAGCATGTTTATAATTCCTTTGAATTAAATGCCTTATAAAGGTATATACAAACTAATTGGGCATGTACTTAACCATACTCAGAGTTCTTAATTGTCAAACAAGATGTCTACAATCTGATTGAAATTAAATACTCAGAAAAAGATATATACATGACAATTGTGCATGTAAGTATAAATCCATATCATATTTGATACACGATAGCAATGTTTAGTCTCAATTAAATGATTCATAAGATATAATTTAGTATCTCAGTTCTGGAAGATATTTAACTTCGTCTCATACCAATTTAATGTATATCACACATTGATACATGATTGCATAATCATGCAATATTCACAAACGCCAGAGCGTTATTTGGATATTCTTACTTGAATAAATTATACCATTTATCTCATCAGTGGGAGATGATATACAATTCCATGTAACGACGATCTCATTGTGGGAGATACGATATGCATTATACTCTTTTTTCCTTTCACTATATTTTTTCCACCGGTTTTTGGTAAGGTTTTTAATGAGACAATTACTCAAGTACTTCTAAAGAGAAATAATATAATATTTTATTTTACTAGGTTTTTTTTTCTCACAGAAGTTTTCCAAGATTATTTAACCAAATATGGTTATACGAATGCATCTTATACGACATTGTGCTTACATGTAAAGATTGAGAATTTTTTATGAAAGACAATTTATGTTTATGACTTAAATATTATTGGAACTCTTTGAAGAAGCCAAGAGTTGTAAATTTCCCCGAGGAAGGAATTTGAGATGAACATCAGTTGATAAGTCACATTGAGTATCCTAACAATTATAATATTACCAGATGTAAACAATGGCCCATTGATGCCAAGAGAACGTGCAAAAAGAATTATTTGGTCCCGAAGTATCATATATAAGTGCTATTGAAGCAATAATGTATCTTGCTAGTTAACAAGACCAGATATATTATTTGTTTTAATCTATTGGAACATAGTACACTTTCACTAACACGTATGTACTGAATAAAAGTTAAATGTATAATGAATATGATATCGTCTAAAGAGAATATATTCAATTTCAAGCAATTGGTTACGCGAACGCTGATGCTTATACGATTCCATATTACTGTCATTTGTCATATAAAAGTTGGTCCCGACGATATGAGGCGATAATACCCATATTTTATTTGGTGATAGTTAAAAAGATCGACATGTCAAAACGCAGATAACAATATATACGATGTTATTCCCTATCCATGATCTTCAAAGGAATGGTGAAATCGATTTTCAAAAAATTCGATCTTGCGATAATATGGCAGATATATTCACTAAATCACTTCCCTACCTCAACATTCAAAAAGCTATCCGTAAGTATGTGACTACGCCGACTAAGATGTCAAGGATGTCATGGCGTGAGCTTAATACACGTTGTAATTTTTTCCTTAATCAAAGTTTTCATTTCAAATGGGTTTTTCATGATAAGGTTTTAAATGACAACATTAAGTGTATGTTAAGAATACGCACTCTTTTTTTTTACCGGATTTTTATCCCCATACGGATTTTTCCTAAGAAGGTTTTAACGAGACATACGCTGGTTGACATAATTCCGCGAAGCTGCTAGACCACCTACAATGGGCGTTAGAAAGAGATTAAAACAAGTTGAAAAAAATTTATAAAGCAGAATGTATTGCTGAATAATTTAAAAAAAAAGTGACGTGATTAAATTGGGGAATTTTTTCACTGTCAATCTCGCAAGGCATTACGCCAGCGGACACGTGTCGCGCCAGGCCGGGCTGTCCCGCACGGGACACGCCATGGAATGGTTATGGGGAGATAACGTGGGCCACGTGTCGCGCTTTGATTGGTCGCCCGATTTTCTCGATTTTTATCCCATCTCAATTATTTCGGATCAATTATTTGATATCAAATTAATTTTTTTTTTTAAAAATTTTTTACCAAAATTCATCATTTTTTTTTCTCTCTATAACAGACCACTCTCATTCAATTTGGACATAAAAAAATTCACTTTTTTTTTCAATATAATGATTAGATTATTCCTTTTACAAACCTTTGTTTTTAAGGAAAACGGATCCTAATAATAATGATTTCAATAATCAAAAAGTCGCCTTAATTACCCTTTTACCTATCAAAAATCCCAAAGAATTATCAATTTGATAATCAATTTAATAATGATTCCAATAATCAAAAGTCGCCTAATTATCTTTTAATTATTTGTAACTTTTCTTTTTGTTTTAATAGTTATTATTTTCACTCTTTGTGTTTCTCTTATTTTATAAAAAATTAATTAAAAATATGAGATTAAAAAATTATTTAAATAATATTTATATACTCTTGCTTTTTAAAAAATCTAAAAATAATTTATTTTTACGTAAGTTACTATTCTTGGTTTAATTGTAAATGATAATTTTATAATTATTTAATCATAAAAAATATAAATATAAGTAAATAAGAATATTAGATAAAAGTAAGGGTGCTGCTGAATTTTATTAAAAACAAATCAATTATCAGAATAAGGTAAAATTTGAGTGAGTGTTGAATTATTGCGCGAGTTGGTAGAAGACGCATGAGTTTTAAACAAAGAGGCTTTAATACCTGAAGATTGGTAGATAGCCTTATGGAAATATTATGGATGTCTTATCCATAAAAAAAGAGATGAATTGATTAGTAGTTATTAAGCCATTTCTCTTACCAAATTACTTATTTATCAACTAATTATCTTATGTGATATATATTTGGAAACCTATAAATGTATACCTTTCATCATATCAGATGGCCACTAATTACGTATAATAAAATCCTCCTCCTCCTCCTCCTCGTTTTATTATTTTCTCTCTGCTTTTACTTTGTTCTTCATTATATCTATAACAATATGTTAGCTTCAACAACATAAATATCGGCCAGAAATCGCTGAACCAATAAATGTTGAAATATCAACAAAAATAATAAGTAATGTGAGTATTTCGAATAGTATTGGGTGGGGTAATTTTGTAGTATAAATACCTCCATTGCTACATAATAAACACACCAAAAATTTCAAGAGAAAGAATGAGGCAGAGTATATCACTGAGGTACTTTAGGCGTTAGTTTGAGCCGCTTTTGATATCCTGCTTACAACACGTTATCAAGACGATCGCCTTTATAAAATCACTACTATTAGGTATATTATATATCTTATCACTTTTGATATTTATTTCGTTATATTGCTTTACCCCCATTATGAGATAACTCCGGCAATATGTCAAGTATTCTATAATAGCGATATTATTATTTTATGTTTTCACCCCTCAAGAGTGATAACGGCTATATACAAGATTCTATAATGTAGCCTATTATGATAACTGGCTATATGTCAAGTATTCTATAATCAGAGCGTTTATTATTATTTTATGTTTTACCCCTATTATAGATAACTGGCTATATGTCAAGTATTCTATAATTAGAGCCTATTATAGGCTAACCGATTATTATATGTCAAGTATTCTATAGTCGAAATGCTTTATTATTTATTATTGTCGTTATTTGCTACTGTTATAAAAATCGCATCTCCTCTGCCTGGGGTTGATCTATAATAAGCCATTATCCCGCTGCCGCCCGTAATGCTTACTTCGCTTATTTCGGTGCAGAGTTAAATCTCTATATCGCTTATTTATTTATAACTTAAATGTGGCGATAAAACACCCCACTTATTTTATTATCTAACTAGTTGTGTCACCTTATTTTATTTGTTATTGGCATGAATTATTTGTTTATAATCATATGTATTACATTATCATATGTTCATTTATCGTATTTATCATGCATTACAGGTATTCTAACGATTACATCCTATTTTTAACACACTAAAAAATATTTTTCCTTCCCCATTTTTCTAACGGTAATGAACAAGAAATTAATATTTTTTTTTCTATCATCAAACTACCGTAAACGGTGTAAAACGCATCAATACCTGCATTAATTTCTCAAAAATTTCACCCTATAAATACTTCATTCCTTCCACATTTCTAAACATCTTTCTCAGTGAGTTTTATAAACGTATTCACAATGGCAAAATATTTTCTAGTGTTTGTCACTTAATGGCACTCTCTTTTCATAATGGGTTTTATTGAAGTCAAGAGGATAAAAGGAATGACAAGATTTTTGGTAATTAGTATTTTACCATTTCTAATCTTAGCTCGATTGTTTATTTTTGTTTCGACAGATTTCCATGAAGAGTGAACATGGTATTTGTAATTGAATAAGATTTCAATCTATGTATTGAATGCGAGAATGTAATATTGAATAAAATGTCATTTTTCATATTGATTGCGTTTGTTTATGATTTAGATACAATGTCCAACTATAAGCTCAACTTCGCCGCTTCTTAAACCTCAAAAAGGAGACAACTACATGTCTTGGGCAAACAAAGCTTATAAGATATCTCGATGTGCGGCTTGAAAAAATTCTACTTGGAATAGATAATGCACAAACATCGAAATGATTGGAAAAGAGAAAGAAAAAAGTTATAAGAACTTTTACATGAAAAATCTAAAGCTCATAAGACTAACGATGGATCATTCTTTGACGATGCTCTACAATTAGAATATCCGAATGTAGGATCCTGTGTTCTGTGGAAGAACTCAAAGAAAAGATTTGATACCTGCGGAAGTTCTTTTGCCCGCGAAGAATCGATGAACGGGAACAAACCGAGGTTCCGCGACTTTAAAAGTTGTTATTGATTACAATCCTCCGCCTTATTTAAAAATTGTATCACAATTAGAATATTGTGGTAAAATTGTAACCTAAGTGGGAAAAAATTAGAAAACATTTTCAACGTTTCATGTATCACAAATATCGTTGCAAGAACAATATAGAACGAGGGAATATAAAAAATATTCGACCGTGCACGCCTCTTTTGAATGGCGTAAAAGAATAATTTAAGTCTGGCCGAAAAACCATCGGGCTACCGCCCATCGACAACGGCATTTCTAAGTGTCGCAACGACTTTAAGGGTCGCGCGGTTATGATCGATTCGTAGGTTGGTGCCGTGGTCGCGTCGGTAATTTCGCGTCGGTGTCGCGGACTCGGGTTTCGCGAATTATAGCACCTACCTTAAATTAACAATTCCAAATTCCATGTTAAAAGGGTAAAGTAAAATCCAAGAAGGTTCATTGAAAAATAATGACAATTTGTGTTAAGGTGACAAAGGAAAGAAAGGTCATCGTCTGTGCAAGAACGCCGCAACATCTTTGTAAAAGATATAAAGCATCTCATAGAAGAAAAAGGAAAAGTGAAAAGAAAAGAAGTCAATTTTAATGAACATGAACCCGAGGGATGACTCTCAGATATCTGAGGCCAAGCAGACTTCGGTGACGGAACAAATGAAATGAACTTCTGGGATTTCAATTAATATGATGGAAATCATACTTTATGCTCAATAACGCTACATTTAATAATCTTCTTGTGTCTCAGACATGCGGTGACTTTAATATGTAATGCTTGGCTTTATATCTATTAAATAATAATGTTGATTATATGTCAGGTTGATTTACTCTCTCTTAAGTCTTATATCATTACATGTTTCAAAAGAAGGCTTAACATGAAACCCTGTTGAGACATTTCAGAGATCCCGTGACAAATGAACAACCTGGCACACAATCCTCGCTAAGAAGACATATTTTAATCGACATCAATCCTACCAAAGAAATAATTAATACAATTCTCAGTCCTCGGCAGATTTGACAGCCGATCGTAATGCCATGTTTATATTACCAAATGGAACAAAATTTGTCACACGACGCTTTGTATTCTCCAAAGTCAAAAAGAAACATATTAAGTTTTAATGACATATATCGCTGCGGCATGACATCGAAACGATAACTGAAGGTAATATGAAATACATCTGTATTACTGCTAGTGTTTTGGGAAAGAAGAAAATATTAGAGAAACTACCAAAATTACCTTCTGGATTACATTACACTTATATTCTTGAAATTGAATGTAACTTAGTAATAAAGAGGATCCCAAACTATATTCTCGGTGGCATGATCGCTTATAGGGTCATCCTCGGCTCCAATAATGACGAAAAATAATTGAAAGTACACATGGTCATCCCTTTGAAAGGCTTAAAGATTAATAAATGCACGCGGTTTCGTTTCAGAAAATTAATAACTGTGCACGCACCATGCAACTTCACACGAATCACCGCATTTCTTGAAAGAATTCAAGGTGATATACGTGGACCTATCCATCCAACTATCTCGACCATTTAGGTATTTTATGGTATTAATTGACGCATCTAGTGACGGTCACATGTTTGTTTATTGTCAAGTCGTGATATGGAATTTACAAGATTTCATACCCAAATAATAAAATTAAGGGCACAGTTTCCTGATTACACTATAAAGAAAGTTAGACTTGACAATGCTGGTGAATTTACATCTGAAGCATTCAATAATTATTGCATGTCCACTGGAATTACTATTGAACATCCTGTTCCTCATGTGCATACACAAAATGGTTTAGCTGAATCATTAATTAAACGCCTTCAGTATATTGCTAGACCATTGATAATGAGAACAAAATTACCGCTACTATGTACGGGTCACGCACTTTACATGCCGGTGATCATTAATGACGCTTAAAGCACTGTGTTAATCATAAACATACTCCATATCAATCTCAAGAATCGGGTCAAGAACCGATATATTTCCATCTAAAGATTTTTGTCGCTAGCTTTACGCACTAATAGCTCCACCACAAAGCATCAAAAGACGGGACTCAAAGCGAGGTCAAGTATATATGTGTGGTACGAGTCACCCTCTATTATTAGATATCTTGAACTCCAATGCGTGATGTTTTTCGTGCAAGGCTCAGATCGTCATTTCGACGAGATGCTTTTTCCTCTCTGGGTGAGAGAAAAGAAAACAAATGTAAAAGGACATAACGCTGCATGCGCTATCTTTATCGTGACGGGGACCGTATAATAAATCATGGGAAGAAAAATGTAAAGAAAATTGTGCACTTACAAGGCTTAGCAAATCAATCAGCGATTCATTTATCGTGGGATATGAAAAGAAAGTGACAAAAGTCACATGTACTGCCTATTAATAATACCTTCTCGTATTGAAATTCAAGCAAATGACGTAGCAAGTACATCCAAGGCACGCCCGGGAAGTTGCGGCCGGCTCAGGGTTCTAAGGATAAAAATCCTCGAAAAGAAAAGTGGTCGAAAAAGATTGATACGAATGAAAGTGATCTTGATAAGACACTAAACGAGCACGACAAGCCCGGATAAAAAGTGCTCAAGAAGCACAAGATGATGAAAATGATATCATTGATAATGAAACTGAAAATAAGAATGATCTCGAGATTTCTATCAATTATGTTAATACAGGAAATCTTTGGAACCGGAAAAATAAGCATATTGATGAAATATTTGCATTCTCCATTGCATATGAAATTATGAATGAAAATGATGATCCTGAACCCAGATCTGTGGTTGAATGTCAAGGTCGACTTGATTGGCCAAAATGGAAAGATGCAATAGATACTGACTGAAATCTCTTAAAAATCGAAAAGTATTTGGGGCCTATTGTGACTATTCCTCGAAGGTATGAAAACCCCGTTGGTTGCAAGTGTATATTTTCATGGTAAAATCCAAATGGCAAAAACGAGATCAGAAGATACAAGGCCTGCCTTTGTCGCACAAAGGTTTTTCTAAAGACCGAATTGATTACGAGGTAACTTATTCTCCCCGTTACTGGACATTACTTTTCGTTATTTTAATAGGTTTGTCAAGATTCAATAATCTTGATATGCATCTTATGGATGTCAAGTATACTTATTTATACGGATCACTTCGATAGTGATATATACATTTAAAAAAAATTCTAAGGATTTAAAATACTGAAACATCTAAAACCCAGTGAAACGTATGCAATTAGGTCGCAAAGATCAATTTACGGGTTAAAACAATCCCACGAATGCGGTATAATAGGCTAAGTGAATATTTACTTAAAAGAGGACTACATCAATAATCCTATTTGTCCTTGTGTTTTTATAAAGAAAACAATATCAAAGTTTCAGAATCATCATTGCCTTGCTGATGATCTAAATATTATCGAACTAATAAAGAAATCAAAAGAAGCAATGAATTACTTAAAGAAAAAGAATTTGAAATGAAAGATCTGGGAAAATAATGTTCTCGCTTCGTTTACGACAGTACACTAAAAATGGTATTTTGGTACACCAATCAAATTACACGTAAAGGGTATTAAAAAGGTTTACCACGGATATGCAAACCCTTTAAGCATCTCACGATGGGCGTAATTAATTTAATATCGAAGTTTATCCTTCCGCCCTAAGGAAGAAAAATGAAGAAGATCTCGATACCGAAGTACCATACCGGTGCACTGAGCCTTAATGTATCTTCGCTAATTGTACAAGACCCGACATATGCCTTTTGGCAAAGGAATTTACTAGCAAGATTTAGTTCTTTGGCCCTGCCGTTAGACATCGAAAGTGGATAAAACATATATTTCTCGATATCTTCGAGGTACGCCTCGATTCGGGTTTGTTTTATCCTAAACACAAAACCGCTTTGCTCGGTAACGCAGACGCAGGGCACTATCGATCCACATAACGCTAAATCACGCATCGGCATGTATTTACATACGCGATATCGCAATATCCCGAGATCCCAAAAGCGTACTCCCTCGTAACAACTTCTTCAAATCACGCTGGCACAATTTTCACGAAGCAAACAAAAAAGAGCGTACGGTTAAGATCGCGACACAAAGATATCCAAGGAGCATCCTGCTTACCATTTGATAAGAATCCAACAATTATGTACTTTAAGACAACGCCGCATGTGTTACCTTTCGTGACGAAGTTAGCGATATATCAAAAATGAGTGACCAAACACATCCCCCCCCAAGCTTTTCTATTCACTCAAGTAACTTGAAAGAAACAACGGTGCAGATATCCAAGATATCCGCTCATGTGATAATAATATAGCGTATCTCTTCACAAAGGCTCTTCCGGATCGCTTTTTCAAGAAGCACATTCAAAGTATCGAACGCGCCACTGGCATTCAAGAACTACCCATGCTTCAGTCAAGTGAAAGCACAATGCCATCGTACTCTTTCCTTACGAGGTTTTTGTCCCACCTGCCTTGCCCTCATGCTTTTAACTATAAGCAATACGCTGCTCCCACGTAATCGCAAGATTATTCGACATTTCAAAGTTTTTGTCAAAACGCTAGCCCCACAAACGTCAAACAACGTAGTAATAAAGAATGTGAGTATTCGAACAAGATAAGGGTAATTTCAGAAGATAAATACCCCTCCATCGCTACATAATAAACACACCAAAAATTTCAAAGAGTAGTTAACATATATATCATTTGAAAGATTTCATATTGCTATTGTTCGCTGATATCCGATTTTACAACAAATACTTCTATTCTCCATCATTTAAATTATTCACACTGTAATTCAATGGGGGAAATTGACTTGGTCGAATCCCGCCAGATCGATTACGAAGTTCACTATAGGGTTTGAAGTAATTAAGAAATCATTTCTACTTTTCTCTGGGGAAATTGATCAGGTCTGCTAATACTGTGGATTTTACTTGATACACAAATGAAATAAAAAAACATTGCAAGCTACTTTCTGATTGAGGGATTGGATCGATCCACCAAAGTTTTGTTTATGTTTCTAGATTCCAATACAGTGTTTATGTTCTCCCCACTGATAGGTTTGATGAGAAAATTGGAAAAATACCATTGTTGTCCAAAACAAGAGAGATATGGACATCCCAATTGATGAATTTAGTTCCTAAATGACATCTTATATGACACACATTTATGATTTCTTTGACTTTGAACATACAATAATCTCAATAATCTCGGCCAATATCGTTTAATCTTTCTTCACATTCACAAGTCAGAAAAGTTTTCTTAGGAGTTAGGACAATAATCCAACTTCATCACCTAAGTGGCCTGTATTATATTACATGGAAGCAACTTTATTAGTAATCATCAGCTTGTACCAATGGATGGAGGAGTCTTCTGCTTTATTTTTACTATTCGGCGTTCTTATTTTCTCGCACCATAGACCATCCATGATAGATTTCATTCCGTCATTGCTCTGGAGAGTGGATGCTTCATTCCTTGGACATCGTCAAGTAAAGCTGCTCATAAATGACTGGGAAAGCAAACATCATCAGTTTTAACAGTTCTCAGTGAAATATGACAATTTATCAATGTACGCAATCTGATACATATTCAATTGGCAACACACTAGAATACGAACAGTCGGTGTAAGATACTAAGATTTACATGCACTAGGCAATGGCATGATTCTCAAACGGAGGGCATGTCAGTGACCACCCTAAGAGGAATATTTGCATGCAAAAAGGAAACAATTGAAAGCAACTGCACTAAAACAAAATGCTACGGTGTCATTCATGTCATAGTAACAGAAAATTACGAAAGACTCATAAATGAGACAACTTTCTAATTGAAATTAGTTCACAATGGGCATTCAGTATGGACATTAGTGGTGTTCGAAAAAGAGGAATCTTTAGTGATATAATAAAATTAACATCCAATACGATGAAGTAACACAATTGAAATTTACATAATAACAAAAAGTTCTAGGTATGTGTCAGTCATATGAAGAGAGGGTAGGCAACAGTAGGCCAACAGAAAAGGAGGGAAGAATATATTTTTTCTTCAAAATCAAAGGCGGCTGAAAAAAATAACATTAGCATCACTTGTAGGAGTTGTTCTAAAGAATGTAGAAGGAAATTAGTTTTAATGTTTTAATTTATCCTCTGAGGCCATTTATAGAAATGACATCTGAAGTTTCTCAGTCAAATCTTTTTTATTATGTTACTAATAGAGATGGAAACCCCAAGAGATCTCTTGATGTTTCAAATTACATGTCCTATGGAGTCAAATGTTTTATATTCTCTACCTTGGATATAATGAAATAAATCAAAATGGCTCATTACACTACCAACACTTCTTATCTTTGTGAAGTAGTAGATAGCCGTTACGATTCATCTTGGGTCAAAGTCAAATCGAAAAACAACCACCCCGTTATACATAGGGGTAATGCTGCGTTCAATAAGACCCCCCTTACCCGCTAGGCGGGAGCCTACTTAGGGGCATTGGGGCATGTTATCAATATTATTATTATTGTTGTATCATTACCCATATATATGAAATGCATAAACAATACCCTATACAACAAATTGGTTTTAATAAGTCACCTAAGAAAACTATACCTTGGTCTTAGATGGTGTCCCTTTAATGGTAGTTGAACTACTGAATCCAATCTTTGGCTTCTTTTCTGCAGGTTTCAATATTTGGAAAGAGCACATTAAAGACTCATCCACACTCATCATCGCTCCAGCATTATCAAACTCTCCACAATAATTTGGAGCAGAAAATATGGTCACTAGTTGCCTATTGGCAAAAAACTCATATCCATCTTCACAACCTGCAATGAAATAATTAGTAATGTCTTAGATCCAATGTACAGAATAAAAGAAAGCCAAAACACAGTTCAAACCTGGTGGGCTCGGCATATCAGATCAAGATCATGTTTTTGAAGAAACTCTGTCACCTTATCAGGACCAAAGGTATATGATACACCACGATCATTCATTCCCCATCCTTTTACATCTTTACTGGGGTCTGACCATAGTAAATCACAAAGTAAACCACCTTCTGGTACATCAGTAGGACGATATAATTTTCTAATCTGATCCAAATCATTTAGCTCAGGAGAGAGTCCACCATGCATGCATAGTATCTTCTCATCAATTAGAGCAGCCACAGGTAGGCAATTAAAACAATCTGTGAATATCTTCCATATCCTAACATTAAACCTACGCTTGCATTCATCATAAAACCCATATATGCGATTAACAGAAGCACATTCATGGTTTCCTCTTAGAATGAAGAAGTTTTCCGGGTGCTTTATCTTATATGCCAGCAGAAGGCATATTGTTTCAAGACTTTGCTTACCACGATCCACATAATCTCCTAAAAATAAGTAGTTGGATTTAGGGGGTAACCCACCATATTCGAAGAGCCTCAGTAAATCAGAATACTGCCCATGAATGTCGCCTGACAAAAGACCAAAAGTGGAATCACATTGAGAATCTCCATGAGAGAAATATAGCACAATATAAACTAAGTTAAACGAATATACACAGCAAACAGGTGTCGAGATGAATACTAACTTGTGCAACCAAAGAAAACGGGACGAAAATAAGAAAGAAACAAGGTTCAAAACTTCAGATAAAAAAAATTACAAAAAAATAACAGAAAGAAAATATTACAATAGTTGGAAAGCACAATGCAAAGCAATTAACAAATTAGATGCATATCAAGCACGAATTTGATTATTGTTTCATAATTCATAAAATTCTCCAAATATTAGAAAAAAGTAGTGATGATACAGAAATTATGCAAGCCTCAGTTTGACATTTATATAAATAAAAACTTGGAATGTTGGAAACAGGATCAAATATGATGCAAGTTACATATTGACTTCTCGAATCAAGTCTTTCACCTTCTTATTCTTCCTAGATAGCATGTGAACATAAAATGCTTACACTTTAGATATAGAAGCACGTAATGTGTAGATAAATTGATTAGCGAATGGGTGATAACAGATAATTGTAATTAGTAGCTTTGTTATTAAAAAAAGGAACGCTTTCATGAGAGTTCACTTTAACTTATAATCCTCATATAGAAATATTTTGAGTGTTCACACATGTATAAATTTTATGTCACAATCATATCTATCGCAAAGGGTTAACAAGACATTATCACAATATCACGATGATCTTAGAAGAAAAACCACACTAACAACATACGCCACACTTCCAAATTTATGCAATCAGGGCATGTGAGCATGTAGTTGAACAAGGTTATAAGAAAAGCATTTCCAATTGTGAAACATGCTAAAAGGGAACACCAAAACAAACCTAGAACATAAATTACATTAAGAACAGAACTTTAAACGAGTCGAATCAATAATTTTCTACTCCAAATTGATCAAACCTAAACTTAAAAGTAACATTTGTTTGCAACCCAATTTCAGTTTCAGAGTCGGAATAAACTCTGTACATGCTTTGACTCGCCTTAGGCTCGATTAAACGCTTAACCAACCAACCAAACAAGCCTTATCCCATTAAATATGAACAATCAAAAACCGACAATAAAAAAAGCAACAATAAACATTACAAACAAATATTCCCTCCGTCTCAATTTAATTCATCATCTATCAAAAACTTCTTATTTCATATTTTTATCTCTCCATAAAAATATTAAAATCAATTATTATCTTAATAATCTATGATCAATGAGGAGTAATAAAAACCACTTTGGGACATAAACTAAAGTATCTCAAAGACATTATATTACCACATATCTTAATTGGAGCTTCAAGCTCTAGAAGATTAGGTTGCTGCAAGAAAATCTGTTTGGAGTTAAAACAAAGTTGTCTGATTTCAGCTTCTGATAACTGAACTTGTTTTCCAGGTTTACCCTTTACTTCTAACAACCTTCTTATTATATCATCAAGTGCGAAAGAATTCATTTTCTTTCACTTTTTTCACATAAAAATATGGGAATTAGTTAAAGAAAATGGAAAAAAATGTTGGGGAATTTTATGAATGAAGGGGTAAAATGGTGAAATTGAAGGATTCTTGAATTGAATATGAGGAGGATGATAAAAGAGAATAAAGTGCTTTCAAGTGGAGGGAAACATTCGGGGTGGGGGGCTGGGCTGTTATACCCGTCCAAATAGTGGATAGTTGGGGTGAAATGACTATTTCATTTTCCCCTCATTTGCAGCAGAAAGCTTCATTAAGCAGAAATCGTTATTTCATTAAAAATACTATTTGCGATGATACTATTGTCCGTTTGGGGTCTCGGGGTGTATTGAGCGGGTGTCAATGTTTATAAGTTCATCATATTTTATAATGACTCAATCCGGACCTTATGTAATATTACGCGACATTAAACTAACCCAAAAGCAAGGCGCGAAAATAGTAAGGTAAACAAGTCGAACTATACTAGACCTATTCATGTTCGAAATTGCCGAATTTAAGAATTCGGGTTCTAGACCTGTCCCAAGTTCAAACAAATCAAAAAAATAAAAATTCCATTCGAAAAGTTAGAATGTTCGAGCCAAACCGATGGAACCTTCAAATCGAACTTTTCGAATTGATGCGAGCTTTCGAATTTTGTTGCGGATCTATTGAAACCCCATCAAACATGCATTCACAAAGAAATCATAATCAAATGATAAAAAAGAATAATCCTCTGCACTTAAATGTCCCGGGTGACATGTCTAACGAACTGTGCCTGTACTTCATCCGGTCCGCCCCACTGGGCCAAGTTCAAATTCGTCAGCGCTCCACTGGTACACGAACGACTCGCCCATTAAGCAGTTTTGACATACGCGAGCCATAGACGGGGCTCCCCGCACAGCTCAGCTCGAGCCCAATTCGAAATTCTGGCTGCTCGGCTCCTGGGGTTCTGCCGAGGCCCTCAGCCTGGTTAACGTGAGACGCACAGAATGTAATCGCATCTGCCGCCCAAAGCTTTGACATATTAAGACTAAAACACGTGGTACCGTTTTCATATTAAAGGTAATTTTGTTTCAGCCCAATGTTTTGACATATTAAATAAAAAATAAACGTATATTCAACCTGGGACCTTATGGTAAAAGCGTAGTTTTAAAACCATCGCTACAAGTTGGATAAATTGTTAATATGTGTATAATAATTAATCAAAGTCTAGTTTCAAATAATATATAAATAAAAGCATAAGACTCAAGCACATATTATTATCCTTCAAATAATACAACATTTTTAATTAAAAATATTTTATTATATTAATAGATAACTTAGATTTGATATTTAATATATTATCTTTATTTGATATATTATCCAAGAATAATTGAAATTATTCTATTTAAATTATTAAAAGTTAGAATATTCATAATATTTAATATCAGATTCTTTAATTATAAGGATAAAGTTGTTATTTAACGTCAATATTCTTCAACGTATACTTCGATGATCACGAGATATTTGTATGGTATTGAATAATATATGAATAAAAGCATTAGACGATCATTTGTTTGTTTAAATAATCGAAGACTAACTCAAAACTTTATCGATGATAATATTTCAAATTATCATACGCAAATATATTATTTAACTCAAACTTTATCGATGAATTAAACATATACTATTTGAATTAAACATGTACACGCTTAGCAATAATACTCAAATCATGATAAACGTGGAACATTAATTAAATACGGTAATCGCTTTTAACACAATTTTCAAACCGCGATAACGTTAACATTTGAATTAACGTGGTACCGCTTAACACACTATTCAATTA
Source organism: Lithospermum erythrorhizon (assembly GCA_019722365.1). Classification (NCBI taxonomy): domain Eukaryota; kingdom Viridiplantae; phylum Streptophyta; class Magnoliopsida; order Boraginales; family Boraginaceae; genus Lithospermum; species Lithospermum erythrorhizon. Next base: position 273,489 of record JADFUC010001973.1, on the reverse strand, counting down.
TATTTGCATCATTTTGAGTTAAACGAGTTGGTAAATAAATGCAAGAGTATGGACTTACTACCTAAAGACGGTAAAATGAAGTGGTTTAATATTATTTGATAGATTTTAATCCTTCAAATTAATAAAGTTTTGGTATTATTTGATAGATTTTTACAAATGACAACGAGGCATAGCCATAGTAGCATCAATGCGGACCTTATTCAAATAATATATCATAATACTAAATAACTTAGATTTGGTATTATTTAATATATTATCCTTATTTGATATAATTTTTTTAATTATATGATAAAAGTTGTTATTTAATGTTGAATATTCTTCAATATACTAAAATATAACATTAAACAAATTGTATAACATGTTTAAGTAACTTAAAAGAATTTACATACACCCACTACTTTGTTATAACAATAAATATTATTCGCTTATCAATATATTATTTAACTTAAAACTTATCGATTTATAACATTCAAATTATATTACGCAAAATAAGTTATATTTAAGCATATATTACTTTAAGAAGATAACATATAACATTAATCGATGTTTGGCTAGCTATTGCACTAATATTATTAAGGCCCTCTAACCCTTTAAAAAGTGGGAATCATGTAAATAATAAGACTAAATCCATGCACGATTCTAATCGCCTACTGCTAGCTTTTATTTTCATCGACGCGACACGGACTGCCTGCTCATTGTATGTTTAGTCCTGGTAGTATTTATAAAGTGGATCGACAAGTTCGTTAATGGGCCTTAATAAATCCAAAGTGTGCTAGGCTTGAAAACTATGTAGTATTTGGTGTCGGGTAGTAAGAGCACGAGTATAATCTAATCTACAAATTATATAAAGTTTATTCAATGAATAATTTACCTTCATACCTAACAATATACAAATGCCTGTCCTTTGGAAATAGTTTAACTTATGAGTATATATATAACTGGAACATTTAGGCTCCTTTTGAGAATTGTCTCAATAATTGGTTCAAATTTCTACCTCTTACTCCATGGGTCCCATGCATGGATGTAAACACCTTAACCCTAATGTAAACTAGACTTGCTCAAAATTGTCTGCATTATACACGTATGTCCAAGAAAAATTAATCCAATTTTTGACAAAATTTTCACAATAGTCTAACAGTGTACCCCAAAATGTACTATAAAAAGCCATCAGCATTTCACTAAGGAAATCATCCAAACCAAAACATGGCCCCCAAATTCTTTCTAATGTTGCTACTTGCAATTGTAGTAGCATTCTCGATAACCCCCTCTCTAGCTAATAACTTCCCCAAGAAATCTACATTACCACAATACAAGCCCTACCTGGAAACACACAAACCAAAAAACAAGCTACCAGAACTCGTTAAACCTTACCTTGAAATCAAGACATCGAAAATTGAACAAAAGCCACCTAAGCTGGAGCCTAAACCTCGTAAGCCACCTGAAATACCGGGGCCAAAACCACCAAAGCTAGAACCTAAACCTCCTAAGTCCAAACATAAGCCACCTAAAATTCCGGGACCAGAACCACCTAAGCCAGAACCCAAACCTCGGAAGCCCAAGCATAAGCCACCTAAAATGCCGGAACCAAAACCACCTAAGCCCAAACCGAAGCCACCTAAGCCAGAACCGAAACCTCAAAAGCCCAAGCATAAGCCACCTGAAATCCCGGGATCAAACCCACCGAAGCTAGAACCTAAACCTGGTAAGTCCAAACATAAGCCACCTAAAATTCCGGGACCAGAACCACCTAAGCCAGAACCGGAACCTCGGAAGCCCAAGCATAAGCCACCTAAAATGCCGGGACCAGAACCACCTAAGCCAGAACCTAAACCTCGTAAGCCCAAACATAAGGCACCTAATATCCCTGGACCAAAACCACCTAACCCAGAACCCGAACCTCGTAAACCCAAACATAAGCCACCCAAAATCTCAAGACCACAACCACCTAAGCCAGAACCAAAACCTCTCCAACCGAAACAAAAACCACCTAAATTTTCGGGACCAAAGCCACTTAAGCCAGAACCTAAACCTCGTAACCCCAGACAAAAACCACCTAGAATCCCAAGACCAGACCCGCCTAAACCAGAAACTAAACCTCGTAAACCAAAACATAAACCACCTCAAATGCCAGAACCCAAACCACCTAAGAAAGAATATAAGAACCCAAAGCCGATACCGAAGCCAACACCCATTTACAAGCCACCGAAGCCGATACCCGAGCCATCACCTGTTTACAAGCCACCAAAGCCCATACCCAGACCATCACCAGGTTATAAGCCACCAGTTTATTATCCCCAAGTATAGCAAGGATACAAATTAAGCTATGGTGGATCAATATAATTACTACTTCCTTCCATCTAATTAGAATGATCAAAATACATAATTTATATGAGACCGGAGGAATGGTTAATAATGTTTCAGCGACGATTTCGTGTATAACCATAAATAGTCCATTATCTGTAATATGGACTACCTAGCTACGTCCATCATCATGATCTCATCATGAATCGATTAGCAAGAATGGTCCTTGAATAATTGATAAAGTATTGTATTTGTATAACTATATTGTATATCAATGATATAAGTTGTTCATATTTTACCGATGATGAGATTCTCATGGTTTCTATAGGTATTGCAGAGAACATATTTTTGTGTATTTATTTTTTCATATAGATTCTGCATGGCGAACTCTAAAGAAAAGAACAAATGGATAAGACTGCGCCACTTCTTATTCTAAGTAGACATTACAACAAACTATGACGAAATTACAAATGCGATTGGGAGCAAAAAGTGTTTGAGCAATAATAATGAAATATCAACAGACCGAAACACACCCATAACACAAAACATAGAGTTTTCATTGTCTCTATTTTTCATTTGTTTTGTTTGGTGATAGTTTGAAACTCGGCCCATCCCCGATTTGTCAGTTGGTTATTAGTGATAGGTAATTTTATCCTGAAAAACAAACTCTTATGGAGTTCTAAGCACCAACGAGAAGAGGGTGAATTTGTTTTAAGGAAAATGTATTGATACACTACTACTTGATCTGGTTTACATTATCTATTGATACATTTTAATTATAATCGTATGAATAAATTATTGTTGTTCGTTTATAAAGTTATCTGTTTCGCCTCTATTTCCCTTTAAGTTTCCTACATTAACTTGCAAAGAGAAGAGTCGGTTTGATTTCGTGTAGGAAATAATGATTCCTTAGATCAATTCATGAGTTTAAAGTACAATATATACATAATACCTAATGGGCCTCATATACAAATTATTAGGTCGAATTACACGTCCGTTATCAGAAAAAAATCGGGACTTTGGTACCTTCCGAACTTCTCCCGATCTTCTTCTGAACTCGACATGTTGAAACGTCAGGACATGGGTCGGGAGTTGTACCTCCCGACACCATGTCCCGATCAACACTACAATATACACTACAATATATTCCAACATTTCGGTTATGATGATGTTGACTTGATATCAAATAGAAAGTGATTTGATTCACTTTCGAGTTCAAATGTTAAATCACTTTCTTCAACATTTTTCTTCAACATTTCGGTTTTAGCTATCATCGTAGTTCAAATGTTAAATCACTTTCGAGTTTAGGAATCTAAGATGTTTGTCATTCGATTTACTTTTTTTGTTCACCGTGATGTGCGACTAGAGGAAATTAATGTGACGGTGGTAGTAAGAAGTACTACGTAGAACCCACTAAAGAATTCCTACAGAAAATGAGATGTAAATAAAGGAACCCACTAAAGAATTCCTAAACATGATTATAAATATAAAAATCTATAATTGATAAACATCAACAATAAGGTGACTATAAAATCTATGGCCAACTATGTTACGTACATGGATGATGACTAAAAATGCTTAGCAATGAAACATCACCATACACATAAGATGTAGGTACGTGGTAGATATGAAAATGTTGAGATGGTTATGTAGGTAGTAAGATATGAGAATATGAAAATGATTCGAGAGAAAGTAAAAATTGCTTCAGTTAAAGATTCACTATTTGTTACCTTTCTCTCCTTCATACTTCACAACTCTCTGTTACCTTTCTCTTACATGTCTATCTCTTAGATATAAATAAGTAAAATTAAATTTCTGATTTTATATGAACAAATTCAAATTAAAAGAAAAGTGCCTAACCTGATCAAATGAAGATAATGAATAAATTTGAAGAACATATTTTTGAAGAACTGATGGGAATATTCTTAAAGCCTTTTTTGCAAACTATAGAGATTTGAAGTGGTAATTCATTTTTAGTTGGCTTACTATTAAGATTTCAAGTGCTAATAATTCATTTTAGTAATACGAGACGTAGTTCCTCCTTTCTAATTGAAGAAAGTGATTTAACATTTGAACTACGATGATAGCTAAAAACAAATCTATCATGCACTAATCATCAATTCACCAGATCAAGGACGAATCATTTTCCTTTTCATAGTGTACCATCCAAGCATTTTAATTTGTTACGTAACATATGCATTAGTAACCCATGTAAATGATGTAATGTCTTTTCATTTAATTTTTCATATCTTAATTATGAACTTTTGGACCTTATTATTTATTAATATCCACTGCTGGTTTCTTTAGCTGTGCTGAGAGTAGATATGGATCGATATTTAGTGACAAGATTACTCCCTGCTGGTTTCTTTAGCTGTGCTGAGAGTAGATATGGATCGAGTCTATCTCTTTGAGAGTAGCTGGTTTCTTTAGTGACAACTTTTGGACCTTATTATAATATATAATGTCGGTTTTTTTATATCCCGAATTCACTCTGGCCGATACTGCCGAAATAGACATACTACGACATCGACTTAACATAATAACTGCAAACCATGCCGGGCCAAGTAAACCACACTGGGGAGCACGCCCGCTTGAGTCACTTGTTAACGTCATTTATCTTTTGTTGAGTTGTTCATTTAGGGACGGGCCTAGGATTTCAACCTTGAAAATAAAAAATTATCGTTAACAACATTACTAAAAAAGATTGTCCATTTGATAATAGAGCCTTTTAAACTTCGACCGTATATATTTTTATTTCAGACATAATACTTGATAAGAACTTTAACAATTAAAATATGTTTCAAATTCTTTCCCTTGATATATTTTTTTATCAAATATTATACAACACAAACAAATAAATTTAAGGTCAAAGTTTAAAAACTACAACTATCAAAAAGTCAAATGTAGACAATCTTTTAGGAACAGAGGGAGTACTTTTTAAAAAGTACGACCATTAAAATTGTTTCAACTTTATCGTCATTCTTCGCTCTCCATTGCTTGAAATCGATTGATAATATCTTATAGGAAATAATCTTCCCTTGTATTAATTTCATGAGTTTAGTACAATATATACACAATAGCTACGGTCATGTACAAATTAAATCACGAACCATGTCCATATCTGAGAAGATCGACTTGGTACCTCCCGAACTTGTCCCGATCTTCTTCTCAGACTAATATTTGAACATTCTTATTACCTTTGGCCGAGACGCAAAGCCCCGCCCCATGTCCTATCAACATACTTCCTCAAGTCAGCACGGCGTCGCAAATGTCCAACTTTGCGAAGAAAAATCGAAACGTCAAGCTTTCAAGAAAGCATTAAAGCAAGCTTCTCGCCAGTTCGCGACATTGCAGACATTAAAGTTGCAACGATTTGTCCATCCTCAGATTTAACTAATAAAATGACAATCAACTCCAATACGTTGGATCATTTATGAAACACCGGATTATACCCGCACGCATGCACGACTATCGAGTAGATAGAACACGGCCAACCAGACTTGACAATACCCTTGAGCTACTTCAACTCACAGGTAACCGCAATCAACGAACGATATTCAAATTTCTACGTAAGAGAGCTTAAATCGCTTCGCTTGGCCTCTAGAGAGATCAAATGGAACCACCAAGAAATACGAACCACCTGATGGAAAAACTATACAAAACTTGTTCATAATCATAAACAAATACTCATAGAAATAGATATTAGATTCATAAATACAAGCCACAAAATTCGTCAGACAACCGATTTACTTACATTTAATTATATTCAAATATAAGTTTAGATATATGTTCGATTGTTCGACAATCGACATACTGGGGATTAACTCGCATTGACATTATTAGGAGTTGCGATTTACTGTAGCCCGCTTCATAATCGATATATTAAGATAATGTTCTGCTAATATAAATTAATATATTACTCACAAACGAAGCTTAAGAGGTCACACACGACAACATAATCAAACTATAATGTGATTATAACTTCCTGTGTCTAAAGTGAAATACGGCTAAACATTCTACTAAAATCGAATTCTAGGGGAAATAGGGGAAGTCAGCTGTGGGTTCGATTTAAAGTAGAATTCCAGGAGATTTTTTCCCCTCAATTCTAATATGGTGCCTATAAATACCCATCACCTCTCATAATAACTGATCCAATTCTTCCAACTTTCAAGCCGGTAATTTTTCTCTCCACCCCCTCTCTTTAGTTCGACTAAACCCCCTCCTCTTAGGAAGAAAATAGTTTTCTTTAGTTGGCTTTGCTCGACCGACCAGCTTGTCTTTGGTTTCGGGGTCGGTCCGATCAATGATCTAATCATTTGTTTTGTGACACTCATTGCTTGTGGAATCAATTAAGAATAACATTATAATAATTTCTATTAGTTCAATTATAATTTTATTCTAAACCAAGAATAATTATAACTCACTAATTAATTATTTTGACGGATTTTATAATCGGAAAATTTTGAAATTATTATTTAAATTACATTATGAATATAATTAAAATAAGAAATTCAATTGTTAATTAAATTTTATTTTGAATAAATATTCCGATTGCTGATGGTGGACTTGTTTTCCTAAACGAGCTAAAATAAGTTGTGAATTTATTTTATGCTCGGTATTGGCCAAATTGATAGTTCGATATCAATTAAAATTTATTTTGACTCAATTTTAAGTTGAAAATTACTCGCCCAATAACTTAACTATTTTTAATTTTTTTCAATTTGATTGGAGGAGGTTTAAAATTGTATTTTGGACATAATTAAAACTTAGACAATTATTTAAATACGTTAAATAATTCTAATTTGATTAGAGCTAGTTTAATTAGTATTTGGAATACAATTAAACTAGGAGTATAATTTAACTAAACTTCTAATATCGATTAGGAATTGTAATTGAAATTAATAATTTGAATTGATTCATTTAATTAGAAACTTAGAATTATTTGATGATTAAATTTTTAGAGTAATATATTATCTTGAATTAAATGGTGTAAAATTAATAAATAGTATTTTCCCTAAAATACTAATTATTTAATATTAAATGTTAATATACTTAAAATACATTTTAAGTGATATATTTGAATTGGATTCAAATAAATATTTTATACCAATGCAGTTGAATTATTTATTCATATTGATGAATATTCAATGACATATATTTTAGATTTGTGTTGTACTTATATATTTGCTTCATCCATGCTATACTTGCCTAAATATAAATAGTTATTCATGTATAATATATGTTGTGTTATATTGATGGGATGACGGAGACTAGCATACGTAATTATTCTATTTTAGAAATATAGCCTGTGTTGTATTAGAGAAAATGGCTAGAATACTTATTTGTTTGATCAAGAATCACCTAAATACTAATTAGTTACTATTTAAATAAATATAACTAATTAAAATATTGCACTCCACTGTATGAGCCACGCAAAGAACAATAATTATTAGAAACGAACATAGTTTGAACTAGTTTAGTTTGGGATTTTCTTCTTTAAGTCATATCATGAATTCGCATTTTATATATTTTAATCTATGATCAGTGTAATATGTATTTTTCTTGTTTGGATATGTATGCTTGCATGATCATTAGTATTGTTAAATATAACTAATCCCACCCTAAATTAACTAGTATTGTCATGCCAACTCTAAAGTTGGAGTGTAGTCTCATGACGCGGACCTACCTAGATCAGTGACGATCATACTTAAGGCTTTTTCCAACCGGGTGTTTATACGATTCCCAAAGCCGCAGACTCGGTTATAAACATCCATTCTGGCTTTATGTTGGTAGATTTGGTTACTTATAATGGGTGATTTTCTGCGTGTGACTTGGGTCTGCTGATAAAAGAGTGTCACTACGCTTGGGCAGAGAACTTCATGACGCCAAGAGTTATGTTTGATGGCTAATTAGTAAGTAGTACTTAATGGCGTGATCGAAATAAAATGTATGGCCGCTCACTTCGGGCCATATGTGGTCTTGCAGTATACTTAGTGCATTTCACAGGTTGTGAGCACAAGTATTCATTTTGTCAGGACAAGAATTTCAGAGTCGTTAGATTTTTATCTTGCATATAGTATTTATGGCACCCTTATACCGTATTTGCCTAGTTATTCACCATAGCGACATTTAATGTAAATTATTAATAATGTGTAATCAAGTTAAGGAAACGCTCCTCACGACTTACAACTGAGTTTTGAACTCAATGCACTCAGAGTCGAAAGTTGCTAAGAATGTGTTTACATAATACATTTATATAATACCATTCTTCTCGACATTATCTCATAAGGAAGAACTTGTGAACTTATGTTCAATAATAAGACTTTATGATTGAAATTTTGAATCTCAAATCAAAGATCGTTATGTTAATAGTATAATTGTATATTACTTCATATCCATCCTCTCCATATGAGACAGTTGTGATTCTTGATCTCAGCTGAAAGTTGATAATGCCAATAAGAGTAATATATGTATATTATCTATGGCTATCATATAAATCCTTTTGAACTTGGTATTTTTCATTTCATGTAAATGAAAATATTAAGCCTATGGTTCTTGCAACCTATGTTTACTTTCCATGCTTTTTTTTCCTTGCGTGATAACGCAATAAGTCAGCGATATTGAGTACACAGCGAACTAATACTGGTATTTGAAAGCGACTTGCTTCAATTTTCTCTCAAGCACGGTGCAAAGTGGAACAAAAGCATACTTGATAACAGAATATAAGGACTCTCGAGTCTACTACCTTAAGTAAAATGTTGTTTTACGTTTAATGTTATCACTGTGTAACTATTGATTTGACTTTACATATTTTCAAGTATGTACTACAACAAAAGAGTAGCATCAAGAGGAAATAAGTTGATCTCGCTTGAAATTATTTTCAAACCGTGATCACACATTGCTTGAAATCTATCATTAGAATGATTTGATTCTTTTGAGTATTGTTTTGAATTACCTCGACATGAAATAAATAACTCCAAACCATTGAGTTATACACGCATGTTTATTCTACAAGCATGTCTTGTAAAAGGAATGTAATTTAACCTTTCTTCTTCAAGAAATGAAGGATCTAACAATACTTGAGGGTACTCAATATTGTGACCTTTGAACTGCATTTCTGATATCCACATTTTAAGAAGATGGACTGAAATAACTCGACAGATTCGGGTAGAGGGTTACAAATCTTAGCTGATGAATGTATTGTCTTGACAAATACATGTCAACTTAAGATTGTTGGAAAATTAGGCAACTAATTCATAATAAAATTATGAACAAATGCAAACCAAGATCGAATAAATGTATAATAACGAATTACGAAACATATATAATAATGAATTCATACACGTATGAATACGATAATACTTACAATACCTAGCGGATGTTGGCAACTTTCTTCCTCACAAATTTCTCCGTAAAATCCCTCAACACCTCAAGTGAAATGCCTCCAGTTAGTCCACATAAGAGCGGTTGAGTCACGCGATTGGACTTGCTAGAATCTACGAGCAATTGGACAAGAATTTGGTTAAACTTTGACTAAAAACCAAAGCGGGGAGCAGGGAGTGGGCGGCCGAATATTTTGGAAATAGGATGAATGAAACTATCTTTCCCCCTATATAGTCCCTCTGGTTTTGGCCTAATATTTCGACTCGCTTTGATAAATAACCAACTGCCAAGTGTCTAATAACTAACTTACTACTAAATTAGTAAGTAACTTAATAAGTTACACAAGCTCTTCCTCGTTAGTAAACCACAATTGAAATAACAATTTAATTGATTCGATTTTGTCCAATTTGTATATTACATTATCAATGTAAAATTATTGGGGTATCTCGATTTTAATCAACTCCCAATTTAACAATCTCGATTAATTCTATACATGGAATATAACTCAACGTTATCAGATAAAAGGACATTCTCGGCTTAGATAATATTAGCCGTATAATAATATAATTGACCATTACACATTATTATATCTGCTATGTACGGGATCTAGCAATCCGGCATAACCCCCGATATTATCGTAGTTTTATTTAGTAATTTACAATTACTATTTATTGAATACTTAATTTGAGTAATCTATTTAACTAAACGCTAATAAATTAATTGTTACAATAATCATTAATAATTAGAATCAAAATACTCGATTTCCAACAAAGATAACGGGTTACAAATAGATTAACAATAACATGGAACCGTTTATTATTATAAGATATCGAATCGATTTAGTATAAAATCATTTAAGGAACGATTCCACAAGATTTGACTTTATACGACAAAGGTGACATATATATAGCAGATCAGATTGAACCTCGGTTCAATACATAAACGACTTTCTATTTTTACATTTAAGAGATTCCGCACTTACCTTAATACAGATTATTCATAATAGTATGAATGAATCAGACTCCTGCAAATGATTTTAAGAAATTATTTGATATGAAATACAAAGATCATGAACAAGTACAGACTATGTTCAGATCTATTTCATAAGTTTTCTTCTAGTTATAAGATGTTAGAGAATGGATGTTCCTAAGTAATGATTCCATGTGAATGGATACTGACATTCAGATTCTATCGCGAACAAGAAATGTTCCTAGGTAATGATCCTTTAAGGATAGATACTTGACATTTCTGTGGGGCACTCACATCTTACAAACACGAATAAATGAAAACTAGTATACTACTAATATTCAAGTTGTGAACTTGAGATATTTGAATATAAAGTGAGCAAAGTCTCTTTTGGAGAGCATGAACTAAGAGTTCAAAAGGTTACTGGAGCTTAACGAATAATGTATTATTGTATCTATGTGATATACGAAAGTTACTAAGAAAAAAATGACCTTACCATATTTGAGTTTCGGCGGTACGGTCGTGAACCGCTTACCTTAGTAAGAAGATCCGTGATTCAATATTAAATATGGATTAAGCTCGATATAATAGTTATATATGATAAATGTGTTATGGAGTTTAAACGTGAATAACTAAAATTAGATAAATCAATCGACAGCTTTCTGATTAAATTATGGACTTTCTCCCATTTAGATCTTATATGAATGTCATGTTAACTATTAATGCAGTCACCCCATGAAATCGCGAATTGTTATGGAAAGAGGATGAGGTATTATGAAATTGTCTGGGGTTAGTTCTACAATATTTAGTTTTCTAACTAAACGACTTTACGGTAATTGTAGAAATTGTTCCACCTAGGTGTACCATAGTCAATACAACCAATATTCTATCACCCATGTAAAGAATATAAGAAGCTGAATCTCAAGATTGCTACTTGATAAAATGAGCTCGACCGTCAAGATAGCATATGATTTGTGAGTTGGCTAGTATATAAGATATATGTCCAAGACTAAAAAAATTTGAGGAAGAATGCATGGGCCGCCTATGTTTTGGAATACGAGCAAAACCTATGTATCTGCAACACCATCATATCTACTCGATCAAGTTTAGCTATTAACACCTCTACAACAACACGAATGTTTTGGTATATGGATGCAAGCATCATTCTTTCTCGGTTGATCAAGCAAAAAGATGATGACACAATCATCTTGTTTACATGTCTTAATGGACCTAAACGCATGATTCACGACAGAAGCCTCTGCTTTAACTTCTTCCGTAGACTTTGTTTGAATATACGCTTTCTTATTCAAGCAAGTTTGCCTTATTTGTCATTGAACAATTATACCGTTAATTATAATAACAAAATTTGTTCCACGTAGCGCATTTTTCTAGAGAGTGTTTTGAAGTTATGATCCAAACACGATCCTCTATTCAAGCCCGAAACGCGAGATCGCTTTTGTCCCTAGTCCGGTGTTCAATAGTCGGAATCGAACACCAAACGACTAGTATAAAATTGCTGTCCGATCACGCTTTGATCGAAGGGAGTATGATTATCAAATCTAATCAATCGATGTATGCATGTCAAACGTTGTTTGAATGTACGACCGGACTTGGATTGTCGTGAGAAACTTAGAAGATTTTATATCTGTGTCCTAAGGTGTTTCTCACAGAACTTATGTTAAATGGCGATTCTTAGACCTGAGTGACCTGATTTCACTTTATAGGAGTAATGTACTTTGACCCTGTCTAAACGTCTTCCGTAACAGGAGGATTATAAAAGACTTGAGTTCTGTATACTACAAGTATAGTTGTGAAATCTTGTACACAAGATGAAATTTGTACAACCGGATATAATGGTTAGATTTTTGGCCTCTTGGAGAATTAAGGGTGATTATGAAGCGCACCTCCGCATAAAGATCGGAATCACATTAATTCATACACCCAAGAAAAATAGATGCAAGAGTTTGGTGACAAAAATCTTACCATACTGACCGTTAGAAATCGAAAAGAGATCATTTAAGATAATCGGTTAGGCACCCGTCCAACGGCAAGTGAGTGTTGGAAATATGAGATATTAAATCTCATAAATATGCTCGTTAAACAATTTGATTTGTACAACCCATTTATTTCATTTAATTATATTCAAATAATATAAGTTCAGATACATGTTGATTGTTCGACAATTGACAAACTAGGATTAACTCGTATTGACTTTAGGGGTTATGATGGCTTACTAGAGTCCGCTCATAATCTATATATTAAGATAATGCTCGATTAACAAAAATTAATATATTACTCTTGTCAATCGAGCCTAAGAGGTCACACACGACAACATGATCAAACTATAATATGATTATAACTTCCCGGTCTAAAGTGAAACATGAAGGAAACATTTGGGGCAAAAAATTGAATTCCGAGAGTAGGGGAAGTTATTAGGCGGTTTGATGGATAGAATTTGAGTGGCATGCCCTTAAATTCTAATATGTAGTGCCGGCAACAACAAAGATCACCTCATAATAACTTGCTCAAATTATTCCAATTTTGAAGTTGAGAATTCTCCTCTCCACCCCCTCTATTTAGTTCGACTAAACCCCCTCCCCTTAGGAAGAAAATAGTGTTCTTTATTGTTTCGTTTCACTTTAATTGTTCTAGTAAAATCGAAGGAAGAATTTGATCAATCATCGCTGACTATTCTGTGAGACAACCCATGCTGGTTGTTCTGAGCCTCCTCCTGATCATATTCCGCCGCAACTACAAGGTGTAAGGTGCAAACATAATCTCGGTTAAATTACTATTTTTATAATTCAGAGTTCCCGGTAGTCGACACATAATTATTATTTTAATCCGTGAAACTCAAAAATATATACATGATCATTTAAATTGCATATAATCAGAATTACGTAGAATTATATATTCATATATTTATTAATTTGAGCACTTACAGCGTAGTGGAAAATCACCAACAACGCTTTCTCACGAAGCTTCCCTTGAATCTACTACGAGCACCACGACTGGCAATGCTCTACTGATCCATACCAGAAGTCAATTCAATACTCAAGTTTGCCAGAACGTGAGAGAGATTGGATGTAAAAATCAAGAAAAGAATTATAATTTTTTATTTTTGAAATATTTCGCCAATTCTACGGGAGGGGCGCCGATTTCATGGTGGGGAGTGAGGTTTAGATTTTTGGTTTTTGTTATGAAATGAAAATCTAATGAAGCCCCACTTACATAGGGTATTACTATTTAACGTAAAACCTAACAAAAATAGTTAATGGGCAGACTCGTTTAATTTAAACTATCTCGTTAAGTAAAATATTACTAACAAGTCATTATCAAGCTCAACTTACTATTGAATTAATTCGACTAGCTAGTCAATTAATTCGAATTCATCAAATTTATATTTTACACTGTTAATGTAAAATTCTCAATCGAGAATATTCATTGATTACAATCAACTCTCGATTTAGCAAGTATTGTTTAATTTCATACATGAAATATAATTCAACATCATCAGACGTATGCGTGAGCTTTCAGTTCGTATATTAGCACCAGATAATAATATAATTAACAATTATTATTATTATAATGATTATGCATGAGATCTAACAACTTGTCATAATCTCTGGTATTATCATGAGAACCTGACTAGTAATTACAATTACTATTATTGAAAATTTAGTTTTAGTAACTGTTTAATTAAACTAAGAAATGAATCGTTACAACAATTGCTCCAACGTAAGATAATTATCAAACCAACACTAATTGATTTCTAACACCACCCAGTAATGGAGCAACGGGTTATGGACAACTTGTCCAACGGATCACACCAAATTTAAAGAGTCAAATCGATCAAAAACGCAACAATATTCCCCGAATTCGGGAATTCTTCAAATACCTGCATTCACCTCTGAGAAATGCATCCAAGAGTCCCTGCCTCGCCTCCGCAAAAACTGAGACAATATATGGACAACATAAACTACATCAGGTAGTGTATAAGATAAATAAAGAAGGCGACCAACCAACCACAGACGCCGCCATCCGGCGAGGAATGGATATCGATTCTAACTTATGATCTGTTCATGGAAAAACCAAAAGAACTCACCAATAAAACCACACTCTACAATGATATCCAAGGCATACTTCCTCTGACATAGATACCCTCAGAACTACGAGCCACCTTAATACTCATAAAGTACTTCAGACGTCCTAGATCCTCTAAACACGATTTAGTAGTCTTCGAAAGTCAGATAAAGCAAAGGCACTATTACTCGAGATAATCAAATCATCAACATAAATCAGCACATGCAACGTATATCCCCTCGTACATATGTAAAAAGAAAATAATCCGAATAAGAGTTACGGAAACCAGCGAACGTGCAGTAGAAGAAAGCTTGGCAAAACAAAGAACAAGGCGCTTGCTTCTACCCATATGTGGACTACGCAAGCACCTTCCAAGAACACCGCCAAAACCCGGAGGAGGTTTCATGTACACTGCTCTTAAATCACCGCAAAAGGCACATGGACATCCATCCGGTATACCTCAACCACTACTGCTATCGCTAGAAAAGCCCGAATCAGAGGGAAATAATGTTCCCTTGTATTAGTTTCATGAGTTTAGTACAATATATACACAATAACTAATGAGCCTCATATACAAATTAAATCGTCGAACTACGTGTTCATATCGGGAGAAATTTTACTTTGCACTTCCGAACTTGTCCCATCTTCTTCTTATGCTTCAATATTATAAACATGGGTCGGAAGGTGCAAGTCTCGACCCCATGTCCGGATCAACATATCTCGATCATCAATGATGCAAAACACTTTTAAACTACATAACTAAATCCTTTTAAAAAGAATGAATGATTCACTTCAGAAACTCTTCATGAACACGAATTGGGGAGACCGGAGAGTCCCGTCCAATCCACTAAATTTATTTGGTAATGGGAGACTAGTGGGCCTGAAATGTACTAAGGAGGGCATAAATGCATCATATGTGGGTTTTTTTCATGGGGCATGGGCTCTGTGACTTTGTCCATCATGTCTGGTTTTAGTAATGTTGCAAGTCGGGCTAAAATTGGCAATCCGTTTAGGCCAGTCTTGAGTTCGAAAATGAGCGAGTTAACAGTAATTTTGGATTAATTGTCAACGACTTAATAACCCACTACATCTAATCGAAACGGTTTTGACAACATATTAGGAATCATCTTAATTTACCTAAAGAAAATAAAAATCTTGGCTTCATTGTGTATAGTCCGCCGAAATATTGATTATGAGCCATTTATTCCTACACTACTGAACTTATTAATTTTGATTATGAACCAATTTACTCCTACACTACTGAACTTTTTAATTTATACGCAAATTGATGATGAAGTGGGTGGAGTGGGAATGTGGGACGAGGAAATTATTTTTATTATATTTTAGTTATTTTAGAACATTTTTAAATCTTTAATTATTTAAATATGTAAACCATTAGAATATAATTTTTGGGGCAATTTTTTTATCAAGAAATATTTTTGATTTGCTGTAAAGTAGTTTAAATTATTTTAATATTTGGTTGATAATTTAAGGTCAATTTCTCACAAGAAATATTCTAAAATGTTAGCTTAAATAAAATTATATTTTTCTCTAACTAAGTTAAATATTAAAACGTCGCACTTAAATCACTACCTTAATCGTAAAGATGCATTGCAAGAGTACATTATTATCTCTTAAATGCGGCATCAACTTGTATAGAGCTAGGTCCAAACTAATGCCAACATTAACCCCACTCTAATGACTTTTGTACCTCTGAACTTTTATATTAGTACAATAATTGTGGACCATGAAAAATATCTATCACCATAATGAACACAACTCCAAAATGGTAACGATCTGCTGTCAAACATCTTACTTTTTGAGGCAAGTGGTCTTCGGTTAAGTCCACTCTACTAGTAGACAATATCACACTGTCATTCTTTTCACTATAATACTACATAATCAAGACAGTTAAATAAAGAATAATATTAATATATCGAAATCTTAAGATTGTAATGGGATCTTAGAATTTTAATATTTTGTTATTATGTTATCTCAATGATGCACGCCAATGCCAACCATACAGAGAATTGGTGTTGTTTATTTGCAACTTCGTGAATTACACTACGAAAAACTTTATAATTCTTTTTTTGGAGAACCAACTGCATAGAGGTCCTTTCAATTATTCTTCTACATTATTAATACTTCATATAGGAAGATAAGATATTTTTATTGTAGTTCATTAGTCCACTCTTTCAAGACCATCAAAGGTTTCATAGTTCAGTTCTAAAAGCTAGTATGTGGTATTGCCTAGCTAGTGATCCATTGATGTTTTAATGGATAAGAAATAGTAGTATATAATTTCAATTACCATTTTTTGAAATATCTTTCAATCTACGTATATGTTTACATGATTTTTTTTAATAAAGACAAGTGAACTAGATATTTACCTTAAGTTCAGCATTAATGACAGACTGTATGAAGTTATGAAGAATGATGCTTTACGTTTTATGAAGTGGCCATATTTGTCAAAATTAATACATAAAAATAAGAATTTTGGAAGATGATGACTTCCATGTTAGCTTAAAGTAGTACCATAATTTGTGCGCGTAAAACAAAACATCATAATAAATACTCCCTCCATCCCTAAATCATAAAAGGGACCCAGACACGCACTGCCTCGCTCACCCCACTTTTATAAGGATCGCTAGATACCAACTAACAATGTGATAAGGCTTCCTTTAAACCACTTCAATACGAAATTCTCTCACTTTGGCTAACTCTAACCCACACCACACTCTAAGCAGATGCCAAGATTAAGACTCGCCTCCTTTACTAAATATGTTGGGCCTCATCCCCAAATCACATCCTGTTTCATTTCAATTGCCTTCAAGACACCCACTTAAACACAAATATCTAATTTACACACGTGAAAATATAAAAGTCGATATTTCAAAAAAAATATATATCAAATAATCTAACAAAGATCCATACTATATTTATTTCTATCTGGCTAACGGTAATTTATACCAAAATTTTAAAAGCTTGACCAAAAAAACTAAATGCGACTATAATTTATGATTGGCGAGTAGCCAACTATTAGGTAATAGGGCATTTTTCTAATTGCTATGAGGATAAAACAAATTAGTAAGTTTTTATTACTGGTTTCCTAAATTGAAAAAATTATTGTAGTAATGTACCATGACTAGATCACATATATACAGCCTAGGATGACCATTGATGACCGGAATCAAATTGAAGTTCTATCATAGATATCTACATAGATCCGATTTTACTTCTTTGACTTTCTAATATGAATACTCCAAGTAATAGTTTACTTGTTGCATACGGAGTATATATATAATTCATATGACCAAATTAATTAATTCTAAGTGGTTACCTATATATCTACATATGCATGCTTTTTTGGCTAGAAATAGAACAAGATAGAATTTGAAAAAGAAGAGCTATTTTATACAAAATTACCCCAACCAACCAACCAATATTACTCGAGAAAACTTAACCTTCTAGCAAACTTTGTCAACGTAATAAGAATTATTGAAAGAAACAAAGAAATCTAAAATAAGATTAATTTGAACTCAAGAGTTTGTCCAAGTAATCAGCCCCCAAATCTTCAAACACAAGCACATTAGCCTCAGCCTTGACCTGTCTAATTATTTCCTTACCCTTTTTACTACTCTCCTTCCTCTTCCTCATTGTATGCTTTCTCTTCAAAGCAATCACTGGTGAACATCCATCTTGTTCAATATTAAACTTCAAATCAAGTAGTGATTCCCTAACTCTATCAACCGGAAAATTCAATATAGCCGACGAGCCACGCATAGCGTAGGCTGCTTGATCATAAGCCAAAGCTGCATCTTCAGGTTTATCAAATGTTCCAAGCCAAACTCTAACACCATTCCTAGTTGAATCTCTTATCTCCGCAGCAAACTTCCCCCATGGACGTGTCCTAACACCTCGGTACGCTTTTGATTTCTTAGATTGATCACTTGATTGTGAGCTAACTTCCTCTTCTTTAGTGAATTGATCACAAGAAATATTGGACACTGAAGATTCTTGCCTTGCTTGTGATGATATAATATCATATAAAAACATGTCTTCTTGGTCATTTTCATTGAAAGGAAGATAATAATTGTTACTTTGGGGGAAATCTAGGTTGTTGTTTCCTTGACAACTTTCAACTGATCCAATTGATGATTTAGGGGAGAAGTAATCTGAATTAAGATATTCAAGAAAATCATCCATTTTGAGTAGCCTTGGACACAAATTGGATAAGGAAAGAGTGTTTATGGTGTGATTTATTTGTTACTTACTAAAAATGAGATGTTTTACAAAGTGATGCAAAATGTGTGTAATATGTTAGGCCTTGGGTACCTTTATATACCACGAGAAAATTGAAGATTTAATGGGAATCAAGACAAGCAAGGGTGAAGACAAGTGAGCTATTATTATTTTGTTTTTGTTTTTAAAAAATAATAAAATCGAAAACCTGAAAGGGGACCAAAGAGGATGTCTGGTCCTCAAAATGAGATTACGCTACACGTGCGTCAATAGTATCTAGCCGCCAAGTCGGACAAATGACTAATGACGTCTGGCTTCGGTTTGATTTTCCTCTTATAAGCTTTCATGACCTTAGGATCATACTTGCTAAAAATATTTTTGATAACTGATTAAGTATTTATAGATCGAATAATTTTATTTATATTTCCAATATTTGGTTATAATTGTATCAAATGCTATAAGATAATTTAAAATTAAGACATAATTGTTTTGAATTAAAGTTACATTTTATTAATTAAGTCTATAAAAAAAAACAATACATACTTGCTATTACCTTTTATTTGATATTTAGATATTAGTAGAAGATAGGAACAAATATCAGAGTTCATTTAGAAAAACAGTACATAAAACTCGATTTACCAAATTAGAATAACAAAAAACAAAAAACATAATTCATAATTGATTAATTAAAACTCTATTTTTTCATATCTATCCCTATAATAAACACAGTTCTGCATCACAGCTATCAAACCTAACGCGAAAGTTCAAGATTACAAGCCCAAATTATACGTCAATTATTTTGTTCTCTCATCAACTGCTGCAACTTACACGCATCATATGAATCGGGTATAATTTAAATACTCAAATTACAACATATAATTACATAAAATAACTTCTCATTCAGATTTTCCCAGAATACCAAAAATCTATTTCGATCAATATTCATAAATTTATTTCAACCAAATTCCTTAAAATCCAAAACTTTTAAAGGTGAAAGCAATTTTTTTTATCCAATCTTACCATTGTAACAACATGCATCCACCGACTCAAGTACTTTAAGAAATTGCTCATTTTGGTGTATTATATTCATCAGAAATGCAGGAAACTCTTCACTCGAAACTTGAATTTGAGCAATTTTAGCATATTGGAGCGTTTTAGAGGAAGTTTAAAGAAGGTATGTTCATATGTAATGGTATGAACTAAATCTGCAGGGATTTTTATAATGTTTAGCCTATATCATTAATCATTAATAACACGAATTGCTTCGATTACAATAATGGATATATATTATCCTCTTACATGTATTGCAAAACTTAGTATATTATTTCGATGGTAAAAATCTATTAAAAATTACGTAAGAATTGGGTGATAAAAATGGACGCACAAGCACAAACCACTGGGGTGAATCAGACTTATAAATAAGCCAACCAAACTAATTCGTATAGTACATGAAAATGTTTTATTTATTCATCACTGATCAAGAATTCGGATACAGGTTCTGCATAATAGAAGGGCCAGAAATTGTCCAAGATTTTGCTAAAATGGAGTTGCAACCGATTCAGGATAATATTCGTAGTCGTCGCAACAAGATTTTCTTGCATATGGAGGAGGTGATAACTGATTTTGTTGGAAATTATTAACTCATGAAGTTGACTGACTAACTCTAGTACTGTTTGATAGTATGAATTGGAGTCCTTTTATTACTAATAAGATCTATTAGTTTGTTATTTGGAATGGTTTTGTTATTAGTTAATGATGAAATACCATTTGATTTGATGCTCAACAATCTTAATGATGAAATACCATTTAGATTTCGCTTGAATATGAATTTTTGACATTGGAATCATGGGTATGTTGTAGGAGAACGACTCCTTTTTAGGCTTGCTGGCACGACCGACCACGACCGTAGAATGCGTAGTTTTATAGGTTCATCCCAATATCGATTCACTAATTGTAGTTTTTATAATAAAATTTCAAAAATGAATTTTTGTTAGAGAAATCTAACATGACCCTCCTCCTTTTCGAGCATGATAATGGCAATACTATATAATATTAGGTAACGAGACCCGTTAAAATATTGTTAATCTAAATACGGCATTGAACCACTGCCAACATTAGTTTTGTATTGCGCCTTATATAGCCATGAACTTCAAATGATTACTTCATCTAGATATGATGTCATAAAATAACGACCATCATAAGAATGGCAACTACATTCAATTAAAGTTGAGTTTAAACTTACCGAATTATCAAAAAGTATTATCTTATAATTTTAGCGAATTATTACCTTAGCACTCTATTCTCGGATATCGACCTAATTAAAAATATTATCTAGAGTTTATTGAATAATCGAGTATTAATTTATCGACTTCTACCATGAGCTGGGTAATCAGAAAAAAGGAACGAAGAGCACGAATTACATTTAAGACTTATCCCCCGAGTCGGACTCGCCTAAAAATGTTATCTTAGAGAGATTATTAAATAATCGAGTATTAATTTATCGAGTTTCTATTATAGTTAATAATTGCAAAAAAAAAAAAAATACAAACCCTCGATATTACACAGAATGAAAAGTATTAATTTATCGAGCTAAAATAAAAAGGAACGAAACAAGCATGCATTATTAATTTATTTCTCTTCCCGAGTCGGACCGGCCAAAAATATTATATTAGAGAGAGTTTATTAATATCGATATTAATTTATCGAGGTTCTATCAAATGATAATTGTAAAAAAACAAGGACCCTATCCCCGAAAGTTAGAATCAGCCAAAAATATTATCTTAGAAAGTTTATTAAATAATCGAAGTTTACAAGAGTCGTATAATTGAAAAAATCGAGTTTTAATTTATCGAGGAGAGACTTGTTAAAAGAAAGCAATTGAAACAGCAACCCTAGTCTACTTGTTACTAATATAGTGCGAAAAGAAGGTCCGACTCCAAGTTAAGTTGTTCAAGAATTGTGGCGTTGGGTTTCTCGACCCTATTGTATTCACTGAGATCTGTTGACTTTGTATACCATTCCGTTGTAAATAAAAAATCTTATGAAATTATATAATAGTGGAAACAGCAACCCTAGTCTACTTGTTACAAATATAGTCCAGCCTCTATTCTTCTTTAGATCCCTTGTTTCACTCCAATATTCCATGATTATAAGTTCATTTCATTTTGAACTTCCATTGAATCGAAAAAAGCGATTTCTCGGATAATTCAAATCAAGCAACTGATGTCCAACTCAACTATATGACATGACCGATAGAAATACTCTACGTGATACCACCTTAGCCGATGTTTCAAAATTTAATATTGGCCTGTTAGATCCATATAAGCCGATACCTAATCCCTATTAATAGAAAAACGGAACCTCCCCGGCATTATAACTTGATCCATTTTAGGCGGGTCTTTTTTTGGCTATACATACATTTTCAGAAATCAACTGCCCAAGACTCATTATTGTGGATGACTTTTCACAATAATTATGATCGAGGAAGTATCAATTCAAATGGAATGGATTCAAAAAAATATTATTGCCCAATATCCCATAGATTGTTTGAACTGTATAGCAACAATAATCAATTTTAGCCTTGATGGTTTGTAGGGGAACCCTACCCAACACCAAATTCCTTGATTTCTCACACATTTCGTTTTTTTTTCTCTAACCTACCTTACGCCTTTCCTTTCTGTATCAAGCACAATCGACGATGGTTTTCGGGCCGAATTGCGACGCCAACCTATAGGTTTTTTTATTTTTCTAATTTCTTCTAGCATAGCGTGAAAGATTACCTTGATTTACCAAGTCATAAGAAGTTACGCAGTTATCAAAACCTAATATTCTGCTAAAATTTGATTTATTTATGTTGCTTCGTATCTAAATTTATTAGTTTCTTCATTATTTGTACGCTCTTACTTGGGGTTGGAATTTTCTATTCCGATATATTCGCTCTCGATTTTTGATATAAATAAAGCCGGTTAGGAGGTATTAAGAGGGCAACGGTTCCTCCTTAATAAGAATTTTGAAAATTTTAGAGTTGCTCATATAATTATAAATTATTTCATATATAGTATATAAAGAGTGCAATGATATGCGCTTGGTTTTTGTTTTTCACTTTTTTTTTGGTTGGTCTTTTTTTTCCTTCTTTTTTTGAAACTCGATATATTAATACTCGATTATTTAATAAACTCTAATATGGGCATGCTTTCCAACTGGACGGGTGCTTGTTGTTTTTTTTCACAATTATCATCTAAGAAGCTCGAAGCAAATTAATACCGAATGAGCGGTCATACACATGGTTTTTTTTTTGCAATCGTTTTTATTTTTCCCCCTTTTTTTTGCTCGTTTTTGAAACTTGATACACTAATACCGATTATTTAATAAATTTCTAAGATAATATTTTGGCCGGTCCCGAATTCTGGGATAGGTGCCAGTTAATAATTCATGTTTTTTTCGCTTTTTCTATTTTTTTGCAATTATCACCATCGTAAAACTCGGTAAATTAAAACTCACCCTTTTAATACAAATTCCTCTAAGATAATATGTTTGGCCACCCTAACTCTGATGTATGCTTAGTTTTTTTACAATTATCATCTATATTAGAAGCTCGATAAATTAATAGTAGATTATTTAATAAACTCTCTAATATAATATTTTTGGCCTTTCCGACTGGGATACGGTGCTAAATTAATAATTTATAGCTCTTTTCGCTCATTTTTCTATTTTCATTTTTTTAAATTTTATTTTATTTTGTAATTATTTACTACGCAAGAAGTTCGATAAATTATTACTCGATTACGCTGCTCATATGTCAGTTTGTTTTTTTTTTTTGCAATTGGTTGCTTCTCTTTTTTTGAAACTCCTATTATTTAATAAACCTCAAAGATATTTTTTCCATTCCTAATTCGAGAGATGGGGGTGCTAAGTTAATAATTGCGGTTTTTTTCGATCCTTTAAATTTTTGTTTTTTGAAATTATCAACTACTATAAAAACTCGATAAGTTAATACTTGATTCTTTAATAAACCCCTAAGACGAGCATGCTTTTCAATAATCCGACTTGAGATATGTGCTCGATTTTTTCTCTACAATTATCATCTAGTAAGTTTCGATAAATTAATGGGCTTCCATTATTTAAGAACTCTAATATAATATTTTTACCATTCTACTTGGGTGATGGTGTACAAAATAATAGCTTTTTCTATTCCTTTTCATTTTTTTGCAATTCATCAACTATAAGAAGATCGATAAATTAATGCCTCATCAAGGGTCATACGCGCTTGCTCAGTTTTTTTTTTTGCAATTAGACTACGAGAAAAACTGACATAAATTAATACTCAATTATTTATTAAACTCTCTAAGATAATATTTTTGTCGGGTCCCAACTCGTGGATGTAGTGATAAATTAATAATTATATATATATTTTCCAATTATGAAATAGAGTAGAAAGTTGGTAAATTAATACTCAATTATTTAATAAACTCTTTAAGATAATATTTTGGGTTGTTCCGACTGAGATAGGGGTACAAATTAATAATTCGAATTTTTTCTGCTCCCTTTCCATTTTTTTCAGAATTATCAACTACAAATAAACTGATAATTAATACTGATTATCTAATAAACTCAAAGATAATATTGGGTCACCCACTCGGGATATGTAATAAACTTTCTAAGATAATATTTTTACTACCCGACTGATACTTGTTAAATTAATATTTCGCTAAACTTAAAGAGATAATCCATTTCGATAATTCGTGTCAAGCAATAAGTCAGGTGATTACTAATTACCGCAACGACAATTATTTTGCAACTTCATATCTAATGAACTTCTAAATCCTTTGAAGCCATGAACCATGTAGTTAACTATTAAGCAAATCGATGTCATGATCGTTAATCTTTTCACGATATTATGCTTGGGCCCGTATTTATATAAACAATACTTGGGACGGGCCTCAAGTACTAAGAACATATAGCAAGTCCCACAATGAAAAATATTCATTTCACTGAAAGCATGCTTTTGTTTCCCAAGAAAGAACTTAATTAATTCAACATCAATGAATTTCTTGAACAAATTGAATCAATCATCATCAAATTAGATTGTTTTTGGTCCTTTTGTTGTCAAATGCACAAACTATTCAAAAATCAACTTTCGTGACTTTTTAACTTCAAGGATAGAATGGGAGGCTTATATATGTTCTCTACGTTTTAGGACCAAACATGAACTTCCTCTCTAAATTTTTAAACTTAGTAGTAGTTATACACCATGAATTAACATGGGAAAGTAGATGAAACGATTAATATATAGATCTAGTCAGTAGTAGTATATAATTTTCAAACGGAGTAGATCTCTTCTAAATTAAATATTCCAATAATGTGGTGGTAAATTGAGTCCTCAAATAATAATTCAATGAATTATTTCTAGTCTTCTTATTTTGATTAAATTATTTTGTAGTTTCTGTTGTCTAATAGGGATGACCAGATGACTAATGATCTGTGGCTCTTTTATTTTCTTGGTTTATTAATTTGTCTTTGTCCTGCTACCCATTCGCTTTGTTTGGTTGGGGCGAGAGTAATTGATTAGGCTCATTATTCTGTTCATTCTCCGATCCCCTATTCAAATGACATAGAGCTAGCTACTAGCTAGTAATTATTTGTTAATTTATACGTTCAAAATTTCACAAAATATTATCATTATATTAACTGAATTTAGCTTAAAATATTACTAGTAAAAGTGCCAGTCATTTATTTCACAAAATACACATTATATTAACTGAATTTAGCTTTAAAATATTACTAGAAAGAAGTGTCCAAACGACGGTTTAATAAATGCTTATTCAATAATCGTCAATTACTATTAAAAAGCACGCTCATATATTTAATCGCGTAAATACGAAAACGAACGAAAAGCAACAAGAATTATTAATCAAAGTTAAATGCTAACATTTAATTATTAATTTAGCACCCTATCCCCTAGTCTTAATTTTGACCAAAAATATTATCTGGTAGCTTTATTAACAATTATATTAATTTATCGAAGTTTCTACCGTAGTCGATGATAATTGAAAAAAACGCTCAAAAATCACGTGAAAGTGGAACAAAGAAGCACACCACATATGACCAGGCGTGTGAAATAATGAAAAAGTAGAACTAAAAGCAGCACGAATTATTAATTTAGTACTATATCCCTAGTGGACGTACAAATATATTATCTGTAGACATAAAATAATCGAAAGATAATTTTCCAAATTTACCGTAGCTGATAATCAAAAAATCGGTTTCACGCGCTTATCAAATACCATGACCCCGCCAAACGACGGAAGAGATGATCCTCATTCGGAGCAATGGCCGAACTAACTAGAAATATAACGACATCCAATTTTAACTCAACGCCAGAGTATTAATTTATCGAGTTTCTACCGAAGCTGATAATTGTAAAGAAATATATATATATATATATATATATGAAAAAGGAACGAAAAGAGCAATTTAATTATTAATTTAACACCATCATCAAGTCGGAAATCTAATCTAAAAATAATATTATTTTTCTACGACTGCAAGCGTAGAAATAATGAGAAATGAAATCCAAAAAAGAGCATGAATTATTAATTTAGCACTATATCCCCCTACCGGGACGACCAAAATATAAATAATCGAAGACAATTTATCGAGTTTCTAATTGTGAAGATAATTGAAACCCCCCCCTTTCCAAAAAAAAAAGGAAAAGGAACGGAAAACGAGACACAGATATGGCTCATGTAGAAATAATGAAAATGAACGAAAATAGCACGAATTATTAATTTAACACCATATCCCCGAGTCGATCTGCCAAAATATTATCTTAGAGAGTTTATCAATAACGAGTATTAATTTATCAAGTTTCTACAAGAAGCTGATAATTGAAAAAAAAACAAAAAAACACAAAAATAAAAAAATAGGAAAGAAAAGAGAAAAATTTTTTCCACGCCGCCATGGTCCTGTACGACCATCGGGCGTGCAACAAACGAAGTTATTCTATTATAGATATTGTAGACACGTTGTAATGGTGTAGTAGATCGTGGTCGATGCGATGAAAAATCCGAACTGTCCTGGGCCCGGCCGGATTTTTCGGATATAAATCGTTCGACCGGATCCGATGTTTATTGTAATACTTTAAAAAACCGACCGATCCGTTAAGTTTTGAGCAAACACCAGATATAATCCGGTCCGGTCCGATTTTATTAGAAAAAAAATGTTTTTTTATTAAATGTTAACCCATTAACAAGATAACCCTAAGCTAACCTGCCTCCCCAAAATTTCTAAATAGCCACAACTATCTCCCTAAAAATTTCAAGACAACACAATTTCCTCCTGCAAATCCTTCCCAAGCTCTAGTCATCCGTTAAGTTTGGTAAATTTTTAAATTTAAATTTAAATTTTGATTATTTGTTTAATTTTTAGTTATAGTAAAATATTATATTATTAAACATAATTTTAGTTATAAGTCTTAACAAAGTATGGTTTAAAATTGTAATTTTATATTTAGTTATAAATTCATAAATTGAATAATTTGTTAATTTATACAAATTAAAAATTTGTATTGATTTCTGCTTATGTATCGCTTAGTTATGTTCAAATATTAATTAATTTAGTTCAAATATTAATTAATTGTGTTCAAATATTAATTAATAAGAAGCGCAATGGCTTTTCTCGACATATTTTCTATTTGTTGCTAGTGCAATTATCTCAAGGCATATCTTCGATTTCGACAATCAATAAAGGCAATAGCTTCGAGAGCTGGTCTTCGAGAGTTGTCTTTTGAATGTATCGATTATTTCGATATTTTCTTGTATTTTCGACATTTTAACTTTATTAATAATATTTTATTTGACAATTGAACTTATTATTATTCTTGTATTTGGACATTTGAACTTATTATTATTCATGTTTTTAGATATTTGAAGTTTTGAACTTTATTATGTTATTATTTTGGACTTTGGAGTTTATTACTGTTATCAGAAATATCAGATATAGCTAACCGAAAAAATCAAATGCGTAGTTCTCAAAATATAAATAAAAATCTTACCCAACCGATAAAAATCGGAAACCAATAA
This sequence comes from Lithospermum erythrorhizon, assembly GCA_019722365.1. NCBI lineage: Eukaryota > Viridiplantae > Streptophyta > Magnoliopsida > Boraginales > Boraginaceae > Lithospermum > Lithospermum erythrorhizon. The sequence continues at coordinate 245,434 of JADFUC010001973.1, read as the reverse complement.
AGAGGTCTAAAATCCGGTAAACTGAAATCGGGTCCGAACTGTCCGAATTGGATTGATAAATGTGCATCGGATTTTTTGCATTTTTAACAAAATCCAAAACTGCTCTCGAATTTTCTCGCCTCAAAATCCGTAAATCCGGGTCCTACGACCCTATGTTGTAGTATATAACATTTGTAAATTAACAGGAGTATCTACAATAATAGTAATTATAAAGAGTGAGAACGAAAGGATGTGCAAACAATGGTCTTGGATCTCTCAAGGTGGAGTTTTTCGATTTTTGGCCTTTTAATACTCAATTATTTAACAAACTCGACCATGCTTTTTTTTTCATGCTAAATTAATAATTCATGCTTTTTCATTATTTCTACGACGGTCATATGCGACTATGCTCAAATGCGTAGAACTCGAGCAAATTAATACCGTGAGATCGAAAGAAATTGTACGTCATTATATTTTACAAGCTTAGTTCCGATTCAACCGCTCAGAGATAGGGTGCTAAATTAATAATTCGTGCTCTTTTTCGTTCCTTTTTCATAACGATTGTGAAACACGCAAATGGTCAAGGATTTAATGGAGCATGGCCAATTTTTTCCCTTCTTTTTTACACTATCCGTTGGAAATCGTGGAGTATTTTGATTTCTATAATTATGCCCGTTAGACAATTGTTGTAACAATTCATTTACTAGTTTTAGTTAAACGAGATTACTCAAACTAAGTGTTCAATAAATAGTAATTGTAACATCGAATCGAACTCGTGATAATATCGTGGGGTTATGCTGATCAAGTAGATCCCATGCATAATCGATATAATAATCATAATGGTCAATTATATTATTATACGGACAATATTATTCGAGCTCAAAAGGTCACACACATAGAGCGACATTAATTTTATTTCATGTATTTAAATTAAATCGTGATTGTTAAATTGAAGTTGATTAAAATCAACCCAGATACCCAATCGAGAGTTTTATATTGATAATAAAATACAATTAGATTGAACCGGACCACTGAATCAGCTAGTTCAATTGATTCGCTTAACAAGAGAAGCTCATTAGTAATTTGTTGTCGCTCACTGTAGACATTCGCTAATTAACGGTTTTATCGCAGTTGACTCGTTAGTTAACGAGTCGAAAGAGTTCGGGTGAAATAGTAGCGGCTATATAAGTGAAAGAGAAAAGATGAAAAATAATAATCATCTTTCTCCTCCTCCTCTCAAAGCCACCCCTCTCCCTCTGCCTCTCTCTCTATAAATAAAAATCTGAGTCAAGCTTTTGACTTGATTTCCAGCCCAATTGCTTGTGCGATTCTAAGAATCCAATCACGTGATTCAACCACTCCTCGCGGCGACTAATCGACGATCCACCATCCGTGGTGCTAAAAGCTAAGGAATTCAAAGGAGGCTTCGAGAGAGAAAGTTGGTGACTTCCGCTGCGATGTAAGTACTCATTTTATACATATATGTATATATGTATTTTATTGTAATTCGTTTATATACATTTATTCGATCTTGGGTGCATTTGTTTATGATTTTATATTATGAACATGTTGCATAATTTTCCAACATTATCAACTACAATAGAAATTCAATAAATTAATACTCGATTATTTAATAATAAACTCAGAAGATAATATTTTATCTCATTCCGACTGGATGTGGGTGCTAAATTAATTTGCGGCTTTTTTTTAATCAATTTTTAATTATCAACCAAGAGAAACTCGATAAATTAACACTGACATGTAATAAACCCTCTAAGATAATATTTTTGGCTCGCTCCGACTTCTGTGGATAGGGTGCTAAATTTATAATTCGTGTTTTTTTTGCTTTTCATTATTTCTATGCACGCTCATATGCAATTGTATTTTTTTCTCAACCGTAGGTAGAAACTGAGCAAATTAATACTGGGCATTGAAGCGAACACATGTCATTATATTTACAAAGTTAGTTCGACCAACCGACTCGGGATGGGGTGTTAAATTAATAATTTGTGCTCTTTTCGTTCATTTTTCATAACGATTAGAAACACGCTACCTAATAGCTGGATTTTACTACGAGTGAACAATCGTTTTTTCCCCCTTTTTTAATCGTTTTTTACAATATCAATTCACTGTGAGAAATTCGGAGCAAATTAGTATTCAATTATTTAACAATAAACTCTAAGATAATATTTTTGGCTCTTCCCGACTGGAGATGTGGTGTTAAATTAATAATTCGTGGGTGCTCTTTTCGCTCCTTTTTTATTTTTTCTACGCATCTAACATATTAATTATTTTTTCATCTCTTTTCAGTGAATATTTTTTCCTTTTTTGAACCTTTTTTCAATTATAAACTACGCAGAAATTCCCGATAAATTAATACTGATTATTTAATAAACTCTAAAATAATATTTTTAACATGGGTATCGGAAGTTAAAAATTGCATGTCCTTATATTTTATAAAGTTAGTTCGACCAACTATTAAATTGAATATTTCGACCAACTATTGAATAGAACATCGTATTGCCCGTCATTTGACGTACACTCCTTAGTAGTAGTGTTTAAATATATTTTTCGAAAATCATGTATAAACTTTAGGGAGTTTTTTTTAGATGCTTGGCATTTTGGTGCTTAATGCTTACTCAAATTCGACCATCGATCACCATATTTTGATCAATGGGCAAAATTGAGTAGTGCAGATTTTGTAGATCATTTGACAGTATGAATACAAAATATTTCTTTGGATGCGCATGAATACTACGATACGAAAGTAACGCAAGGACATGATGATAAAACATATATGGGCATGCAACATAATAACTCATTCATAGCTAACACAAAGATACATATATAGGCATGCAACATAATAAAAGTACAATAGTAACAGATTGACCAAGAAGAATAGATTCACAATAATACGTGTTGCATCATAATCGGAGATTCATTTCCGATAAAAATGGATACCACCACAAGGTTTACATGTGTAGTTCATAGAATAAAATGGATAACACAACATTATAAGCGAGTGCATTACAGAAACCCATGAATTTTAACAATCAACACAAAATAAAATTTTAACAATCAACACAAAACAAAAGTTAAAATCCATCAAACACATTCATAGAGCAAAGTATCAAACACCATTCATTCACCTAAAATTTTAACAATCAACACAAAATAACCAAAAAAATATAATCAAATTCCACCAACCCTATAATTCTAACACTATGGGGATTAAAACATAATATATATGAACTTCAGGCTTTTAATTGATAAACAACATGCTTTGTTAAATAGTCATTTTCAATTTGGATCCAACTTCTAACCAAACAAGAATAACTTGATACAAATTGAATAACTAAAACTACCGAATAAAACTATTCGACTACTTACACTATCATAACAGTAAAAGCACTGAAATTAAATTAAATTTTTGATTTTTGGGTATTAGACCTTCAAAAAACATGCAAACAAAGACCATGAAAAAAATCAAAAAACCATAATCAAACCACTGCAAAAAGCAACATGCAAACTAATTTTTTTATTAAACATGTAATTTTGGTTGTCTTTTCCATTTTTTCTTCAATCTTTGCAAATCTCCTCTAATAATCTCAAATTTTTGAGTTATTTCTTACAAACTTAGTGAATTTAGATGGTTTGTTTTGTGGTCAAATAATAAAGATTTTCAGATTAATTACACGATTGGGTGATGAATCGGGGGCTAAATAAGTTAGGTTTTAATTAGAAGATTACGAAAGATTTTACATTTAACAAATTGGCGATTTGGTATCAAAATTGTGGGATGACTAAACGGACGACGATGGTATATTCCATGCTAAATACATCTTAAATGGACCATTAAAAGTAATGTTCATTCACCAAATTTCCTATTTTCCTTCCCCTTCTCCATTAATAGCACCACCACCAATGCCCGCTCACCACCATATATCCCGATCTAGCAGCCACCACCTCTAGCTACTATGCAAAGTCTTACTAATATATAAAAAAATTTAGCTGCTATATACATTACATAGTCAAAAAAAATTTAGCTGCTATATACATTACATAGTCAAAAAAAATCTTTACAGTCTATGAAAGTTCTGTGACAAGATTTCTAAATCACTTGCGTGTTTAACTTTTCGATCTAAGCTCCATCCAATCTTTCTTGTACCCTTCGTTGGTTGTCTCGACTTTGGGATATATGTGAATTAAAAAAGTAAATACTAGCTAGATCCATTGATTTACATTTTACACCAAACATCACGTAACATTGAATTTAATTGACAACGACTTAATTTTTTTTCTTCATCAAATCATTTTCTAACAAAGAGTTGAGCATGCATTTGAAGTTGATGGATTTGTAGCTAGTAAGCTAGTCCAGATACAGGTCCTTTAGAAGAGGAAAATCCTTTCAAGCATGTGTCTATTACAATTATAACAAAGACATTTCAGAGCCACTTGCCCCATTTAAATAACACAGAAAATTAACTGGTAATATAGTTGTATAGTGACTTGACATTTTGTAGTGCTTTCAATTTTTTGTTTCATGCCCAAAGAAGTTTCTGAGAAATTGGTCTTATTTGGGTTAGAAATGAAAGCTGCTCTCATTCCATTATATTTGGCGTTTCTTTATAGTGCTGATGAATAAAAACATCACAATTATTTATAATTACTACTACAATTTCAACGCTTTCCACCTATTGATTAAAAAAAAAAAAACGCTTTCCACCTCATTCAAGAGGACTGGCTGTCTTATCTTATCGATTGAACTCTTGTTCCTGCCATCCAGCTCCCCCTTAAACCAATGAACAATTCAAAAATCAATCAGCTGTTGTCGTATCAAATTACTTATTATCCATATCTTGAAATATCTGTAATAACTTTTACATCTTATACTAATAAATATTTCATATAATAATTCATTTTTTCTTCTTCTCAGATTCATAATGCTTGAAACGTAGATCTAAAAAAAATATATATATTATTACAAATAATTTGTAGGGAATAAATCTATTACAATGAACCTGTCATTTCTATTCTCTTATAGACTTGTATTATATACAAGAGTTATTGTGTTTTTATATATTTTTATATATATATTGTTTATATTACTTACATGCGTAGATATATATAAAATAAAATCCTATAATCTCTCGAGCTGCATTTCGATGCATGTCTTTTAAATTTTTATTTTTCACTATACAAAACTAATGACGTGTATATTATTATTATTTCATTCCATTTTCTCCGCATGCAACGGCGGCTGACCTAACACTCCCCTCAAACGCCACTTTGCATTCCGAGCCTTCTTTCAGATTTCAAACACTTCGGTCTTTACCTATTTTACAAAATATCTCGCTAATCGATCTTCGCCTATAGCCAGACTAGTTCCACAATCTGCTGTTAATTGCTCGAATGAAATGATATTTAATGTTTATACGCTTTTACCCGAATTACGTGATACCTGGATTTTCGTAAAGTTGATACACAAATTTGTTATCAACATATATAGAACGCCCTTTCCTTTGAATAATATAACTCACCTAAATATATCAACCATATCATTTTGACATGTACACGCAAATTTACCGCCATATTTCACATTGCCTTTATATTAAACTATTTGTCGCTTTCTCGATGACCACGAAAAATATTTGAACCATATTTAAACGCGATCCCGAAGTACTTTTTCCATCTTCTGTCAACACCATAATTGCCCGGAAGAAATTAACCAACTTCAATCTTCGAAAATGTATAAACTAAACCTTATTCAAGCGTACCTTCGAGTATATCTCAAAACCTTTCTGGGCTGCAAATGAAATGATCTTGTTTTGGTTTTTCCATGTAATTGGCTACTAAATTCAACCGCATACATAATATCCTGACGAATGAAAGTTGGGGATACCTCAAACTTCCAACTAGACTTCAACAATACCGGATTTATCACTCTTTACCGAAGTTAATTTTCCATTCCTACTTCATCGGTGTGTTTAATGGGTTGCACTTTCATCCTAAACTTACTTAGTATTTCCTCTGCATATTTTGTTCAAGCGACACAAAGATCCCATTTTGTTTTGTTTGATTTCAACGCCAGAAAGTAAGACATTCGAACATCCGTCATTTTCAAATTCATCGCTCATTACTTTCTTAAACTCATTGAACATACTCGTAGTTGCTTCCCTCGTAGATCATGTCACCACATATAAAAACAAACTATCATCATATCTCCCTCGAATTTATTTTTGTAAAGAGCATGCCTACGGACTCTTTACAAAACCATTCTTCTAAAAGTATTCATCAACCCTTGTGTTCTGCTCGGAGCTTGCATCAACCCAGCATCAGGCTTTTAATTTGTAAACTTTATTTTCGTGATCTTTCTTAATATATCCAGGTGGTTGCTCAATATATACTTTTTCTTTGAGATAACCATTTAAAAATGCCGATTTTACATCCATTTGATATATCTTCCAAAGGGTTCTTGGGTCATATCATATAAGAAGTCTAATGATATCAATTCTGCAACTCAGAGCAAATACTCATCATAGTCAATCCCATAACTTGCATATAGCCTTTAGCAACCAAATTTCTGTGTTTTTCCAATTTTTCCTTCTTGGTTGGTCTTTGTTCATGTAATCTATTCGACACCTATCGCTTTTGTGTCCTTTTAAAGATTTATGAGTTTCCAAGTATCATTCTTTTTATTGCACCAATTTCTTCATCCATTTCTTTGTTCCATTTACTTTCTTCAGTAGCTTCCTCAAATGTTACCTGTCACATTCAACCATTAAACAAAATAATGAATAATCAAAATTCTCAACCTGGATTTGCCGTGATCATGATTTATCTAGTCTTCGTGTTTTTCTCTACACCCCCCGAATTACCGGGTATTATTCATATTGTTGCTATTTCCTAATGTTCTTTGGGTTACCGAGGATTTTGAATCGATTCAGGGAGGAGTCAATCATCATTTCTATCATGTTCAAATATTGGGGTCAACACCTTCATTATCATCATTAAAATTTTGCCTCATTATTTCTTTTTTCTTTCTATCAAGCCCATCTCCGCATTCGTTTATCGAATTCAACATCACGGGAGATAATTAAATTCTTTGTCACTGGATTATAGAGTCTGTAGGCTTTGCTTCTTTTGTCATATCCAATGAAGATGTATTTTTGCCTTTGTCACTGATGCATTTTTCGCCTTTGTCATGCAAATGTTTTTTCTCCTCTCGATCAAGAATATGTGCATATGCAATACATCCAAAAATTCTGAGATGTCCAACTGATGGTTTGGTTCCACTCCATGCTTCATTTGGAGTCTTGTATTTGACACTTTTGGTTGGACAACGATTCAGTAAATAAATTGCACATAAGATGGCTTCAACTCAAAAGGTTCTTGGCATGTGCTTTTTTATCATGCTCTTGCCATTCTGGTTGCGGAAAGATAATGATGCTGGCTAACTGTTTCCATTTCACCAATTATTTTAACTTTTCATTTAAATTAATTCGCCGAAGTACTTCGGTCGTACCTTTGCTCACTTTTCAACTCCTCGAATGTTCTTTTGTAAAATCTCTCACGCTTCCTTGATGTTTCCGTTTCGAGTATTTTTTCAAAGGTTGATCTGGCCAACACCTTGAAAAAATTGCAAATAATACTTCTTTTTCCTTTTTTAAGTAGAATCTCTTAGCGATGTTCTTCGCATTCGAAAGAGTCAGCCTAACATCCGGATTTTGGGGCCTGCATACCCATTTTTAACTATGTCTCGATATCTCGAGAACCGAGAACCTTTCATTTGTATACTCCAATTCCTACAATTCAGGGTCAGCTAATTTGGAATTTGTGGTTGAATCATATTCGCCATTTTATTCTCCTCGAATGAACTCTGCTCGATATCACTTGTTGGAACGTGTATTCAAAATATATATATATATATATATATATATATATATATATATATGTGTGTGCAAGTGTGTGTGTATTATTATAAATAATTTTAGAATAAATCTATTACAATGAAATAGTCAGTTTCATTCTCTTTCATGAGTAGACTTCAGATTATATACAAGAAAGTTATTGTGTTTCTATATATTTTTATATATATTGTTTATATTACTTACACACAGAGACATATATAGTAAGAAACTCCTATAATATCTCATGCATTTTTACAGATAAACTTTTAAATTTTTATTACCATACAAACTAATGACGAGTTATTATTATTTCATTCACTATTTTCCCAAGATGCATGTAAATTTAAATACATAACATTTACTTCAACACATATACTTTTTCTATTTTATTTTTATTTTGTATAAATAAGTGAAAAATTAAAATTTTGATTGAGATATATAAAGAAGGTTGAGAAAAAAATTTAAAAAAAATTATTTTTCAAATGGAACAAACCTAATCTCTAGTTATAGGTATTGAAAAATAAAAAATATTGATATAAAAATAAAAATTTAATTCATCAAATTATGTGCTAAAAAGATGAAATAAAATTGTGGTGAAATATAAAAATTATACCAACCAATGGTCGGTTGCCACATAGGAGGTAAACTACTCCTCCATTTTACCGCGTGAAAAGAGCTGTGTTGTAGGGCCCCTTAAATAAGAATCATGTCAGAATTGTTTGAGGTTATTTGAATACTTCCCTCTCATATGTGACTCACCAATGGCCTTTAATTATCTATTGATGCACCCAAATATTTGTGTTTTTCAAAGTAAATGCTGATTGCTGAACTTATTCTTCCCGTTTGGCCGTAATTTTATATTATTCTCCTTCCTTGTTTAGGCACAATTCATCAACAATCGTTTGCCTAAAATTTTCACATAACTTCCTAAGCTCAAAACTATATTACCAACATCCCAAGCCTCCAACTTTCACCAACATCCCAAGTTCAAAATCATAGTTATTGAAAAAGCTTCAAAACCTTTAATCTTATGTAAAATGGTAACTTTACTCAGAGTTACACCCCTCCCCCTAAAATTGTGATTGTTGGTGATTTGGGCTATGGGGGTTGGGGCCAGAGCGGGGAGCTGGAGTTAAGTGGTTGCGATTTAGAGGATCGTTTTTTTATATAAAAACAGTGGGGCCGTGGGTAGGAAGGGAAGAGGGATTTGGGGAGCCAAAGTGGCACAGCGGGGTTGTGTTGGGAGCAAATGATGTGAGATCATGGGTGAGCGAGGCCAAGCGAGCATGGATGGGGACCCAAGGGCAGCTGGATGTGGGCAGCTGGGGTACCGTGGTGGCAAATGGGATGTGAAGGGCGAATGTGCGAAAGGGCCAGCGGGGCAAGGGCGCAGCTGGCAGTGGCTAAAAAGCATAGCTATTAAGAAATTTATGATTAAGTTAAAGAAGTTTAAGTGAAATATTTAACGCCAACATTTAAAATGTGATCCTTATACTGAGTCCTTATACTACAGAAGGTTAAGTGACAAAATACTATTTTAATATGTGGATAATATAATCATTTAACGCTTTTATCTCTCGCGATATAAATCGTAGTGATAAAATAGCTTATTTCACCGTTGTTTTATGGGTAATATAGTCATTTTACTGTGCATTTAAAATTGCGTATGTGAGCCGTCCTCGACAAAACATTGTTTTGCGCCAGCCCGCATGTGCTAGTTAATAATATAAAGAATCGCTCAAACGTTAAGAATAAGCTCGGCCGATTACATAAAAATTACGCGATATGATGTTCTTCACCAAAACGCCTAGATAGTCTTAGAAGAAGGCAAATAGTTTCTGCTAATATAATTAATGGCAGTTTCTCGTGCTTGCATCTAACATTACCTTATCATCATCATATGAATCGGGTATATATATATAATTTAAAAAGGGTTCAGACATATACATGTTATTTTTTTTTTTTTACAACGAAACATTTGTTGCAATTGCTAATTTTTTTCACTAATATAAGATACTTAAATGTTAAAAAAAAATTGTGCACTCATCAATGGTTCATTTCACAGACTAAAGCGACAAATAAATTAATGGAAATAATGGATAGCTATGATAATAATGTCATTATCATAGGAGGTCAACTAGTTAGGCATTTAGCGGACGGCGGACGCTAACTGGTTCAGAGTACATGGCATGTCTTCTTTAATTCCAAACTTATCATAAAAGAAGCCAAGAATTACCCTACTTAGGATGGTCCTAATGTATGATCTTCCTTCACCTTGATTGCTTTCCAAGCAGGTAGGCACCACCACCAGTTTGGATGTTATGATCAATTGTAAATTTAGTAAGTCCGCGTCTCTATTTCTAAGGGATGATTTTGATTTAGTCTGCTACCTCTTGTTATGAATTCATAATTTTCTACCCTAAACCAATTGATCAGAATGGCCCGAAAACTTATTAATTCGTCTGAGAATTATTGTGCTTCTCAATATGTTCAACACTCTCTTCATGTTTTCCTATTCTACAATTGTGTATTGTCTTTGGATATATAGCCATATAGTCATATAGGCATATAGCTTAGAAAATTGGCAAAATAATATCCGTTTGACCAAGTCTTTAAAATTTAATAATAAAATATAGACAAGAGATTGGCAATATACGTCATTAACAATTGGGACAGAAGAACCGATTATTACATTAAATAATATTAAAGCTTGATATATGTTAATTTGTTTGACACCAATATATTAGGATTAACTCGACATTAACATTAGGGTTGAGCTGCTTATTTAGAGTCCGCCTATAATCTATATACTAATATGATATTCGGTTAAAACATAAATTAATATATTGCTAATTTCTTTGACGAGTTTTAAGAGGTCAATATTAATAACAACTAAAACGAACTATAATACGATTATAACTTTCGGGTTTAAAATGTAAATGTAAGAGAATATTGGGGCGAAATTCTAATTGTTGGAAATTCCCTAGTTCGACTATTATGTTGAAATGATAAGGGTTCCGAAATCTTCTATTTGTAGAATCATTATTGAATATTCTACCTATCCACTTTTATGGTGCTTTTAGTTTGTAGATGTTAAAGGAGGAAGAGCTCTTAGAACACATTTACCTTGTTTTAGTCGACTATGCTGAGGGAAAAGAGGAGAAGTTTTTGTCTTCAAACTCAATTATATATTCTAGAATGTTCTTAAAGAGATGGAAGAGTTTCACCACATGTCTTTGAAAGCCTTAAAAATAGAAATTTTGAACCCTATATAAAGGTCATGATTTGTATGAAATCACTTGTACCAATTCTTCCAACTTTTGAAGTTGAAAATTCTCTCTCTCTCTCTCTTCTATTTAGAGACTAAGAGGGTGGAAAAATCTCTTTGGATTTTCTCATTCAACCTCAAGCATAGCTTAATATTTTAAAAGAGTTTAGTGAAAGTTCTCACTTTAGGGGTTCATACGTCAAAGGACTATTCTTGGAGACAACTATATCACTATTCGTAGTCTCCTATATATTCCGCCGCAAATCCTCGCCAAGAAAGGTACACATTTTGTATGTTATTGCTTTTTATTATATTTCATCCCTAAGTACGCCATAATTGTTAATTCAATCCGTAAAACCCAACACTAGCACAATTTTAATTTCCTTTGTATAAATGGCACTCCCCCATATAAATTGGCTAAACTATCGCCGTAAAACCCTAACACCCTTTTCCTTCATCTTCAACATACACCTACCCCGACCCCACCATACCCCCCATCCCCACCCCACCATACCCCCCATCCCCACCACACCACCGCCCCTCACCACACCACGCCCCCTCCCCACCACCACATTACTCAATAATTCTCTACCATCACACCCCTTTCTCATGCCCTCAATTCACCCCACATTTCTCCCCCACTGCATTGGGGGTCAGTGCCTTCCATCGTTGTACCGCGACCACCCCTTCTTCTTTCCTCGTGTCTGACTTCACCCCTACCCCTAAGTCGGGACATTTGGGAGTGGAGGGGAAGGGCATTTTGAAAGCTGGGACGAGGTAGAAATGCGATTTCAGCGGCGAGGAGCGAGGCGAATTTCGCAGTAGGGAGGGGCGATTTAGTGGATGTGAGTGCTGGAAGAGAGGCGGATTTGCATGTATGTTACAAAGGCAGGGTGTTTGAAAATGAAGAAAGTATTAGGTTTTTACGTAGCTAGACACCTATACTTTTGTTGTTATTTATGCAAAGAAATCGAAAAGTACATGATTTTAAAAGACTCGATCAACGCCACCATTTTGCCAATTTTCCCCATATAGCTAGAAGTCCATAAGTCCATAACAATAGTTAAGCTGAGCTATACAATCAAATATGCCTAACGAGTCGAATCGCCGGTTCGTGTCACATGTTCGATGGCCCAAGACGCCTAACGAACCGGCCTGACTGTCCTGCTCATAAGTCCATAACAATAGTTATGTTTTGGACCTATACAATCAAACATGTCTAACGAACTGGCCGGTCCAGACTGGTCGCAATGGTCCGTTAGTTAGTGTCAGTACCTATTCATCAATATGGGCCATGGCGCTTCAACATCGGGACCTAAATTGGGCCAAAGACACCAAACCATCGAACCAACTTCTACCAATTAATGTGTTATATGTTCCTTGCTAAAGTAATATATGCTTAAATATAACTTATTTTGCATATTATGATTTGAAATGTTATCATCGATAAAGCTGAGTTAAATAATATATCGATAAACGAATAATATTTGTTTATATAACAAAGTAAATAAGATTATATGTAAATTCTTTTTAATTTACTTAAAACATATTATACAATTTGTTTAATGTTACATTTTAGTACATTGAAGAATATTCAACATTAAATAATAACTTTTATCATATAATTAAAAGAATTATATCAAATAAGAATAATATATTAAATAATACCAAATCTAAGTTATTTAGTATTATGATATATTATTTGAATAAGGTCCGCATTGATGCTATCATTTGTAAAATCTATCAAATAATACCAAACTTATTAATTTGAAGGATAAACCTATCAACAATACTAAGCCCTTCATTTTATCATACTTGATAGTAAGTCCATACTCTAACATTTATTTATAACTCAATTTAATAATTAAATGATGTAAGAGCATTGAATAGCGCTAAGTTAAACGGTACAATGCTTAATTCAAATCGTACCATGTTTACTGGCTTGAGAATCATGTGTTGCACTTAACTCAAAGCACGGAACCACGCTATCAAGCGCTTGAGAATTATGCTAAACATGCATATGTTTAATTGAAACGGCACCATGTTTAATTCATCGATAAAGCTGAAGCAATAATATATTTTCTTTGCATATGATAATTTGAAATATCAATGATAAAGTTTTGAGTTAAATAATAAAGTTTTCAATTATTTAAATAATATTTTGACGATCTAATGCTTTTATTCATATTATTCAATACTATATAACATCTCATGCTTATCCATATACATCAAGATTATTCAACATTAAATAACAACATTTATCATATAATTAAAAGAACTGTAATACAATGTTTTTAGTTTTTTACTTTGTAATATTATCATGGATATTTCTCTTTAATAATTTAAATAGAATCATTTCAATTATTTTTTCAATTATAATATATCAAATAAAGATATTAAATAATACCAAATTAATCTAAGTTATCTATTAATATATGTTGAAATAGTTTTAATTAGAAATATGTTGTATTATTCATGGATAATATATTATCGAGTCTTATGCCCTTATTTATATATTATTTTGAAACTAATTAACTTGATTTATTATACACATATTAACAAATCATCAACTCGGCACAAATTGCCTCACACTTCCACCTGGCCTAAGGTTCAAATCCCACCACTTTAGTACTAATATGTCAAACTTCAGCCAAACGGGCCGTTAATATTTAAATCTACACTCACTGCTAATGTGGCCCATGGCCTCGAACCTCCCACGAACACCCGCCCACTTTGCGCTCATCCCAGCCTCTCCGTCCTGTCCCACCTCAACCCGGCCTGCCTGTGGGACTAGCTGGGTCAGATTGGACCAACTCGAATCCTGACGTCCACCAAGGCCATCATATACATGTTTATATACACGCTTATGTTTATTGGACCTATACAAAATTTGAATGCCCATATTTGCTCAATTAGCCCACTAAGAAGTATCTATGTACTTGGCTACTTGCTCAAATATTGGCCCCTCTTTTAAAGCCCGATTTTCATTGAACACAAAATAATACTCCGGTTAGCAGACGTTGATTGAGTTAAACTTATATCCATTTTGAAAGGAAAAAGTAAGACATTATAAAATATCCAAAATAGGACTTATAAACTAGAAACAACCCGTTTTTAATTTACTTACAGTTATACGGAGTATTTGTTAGAAAAACGATTGTTTACACTTTACACATAATTTCATGATGTAGTATCTTTACTCTAACTTTTATTTTTGATTAGATGTCAAAAAATGCAAGCGTGTTAGCTCGAAAGCTTTTGATGCTTCTCCATGGTTCCCAATCATCCACAATAGAACCCCTTTCATACCAATAATAACGTTAATAAAATCTGGAAATGATATGGCCTCCATTAATCACATTTCACTGTTCGAATTTAACGTCACTCTTAATTGGAGACTAAAATTCAATTTTCATTATAAAAATGAAGACTGAATTGTAACAATATCATTAGATGTAGAATGTACGATTCAGATACACTTGTATCAAAATAAAAAATCGTTATGTTATAGATAAAATGTGTAAATAAAATTCAAATCCAATTAATTCTGAGTGACTGATCTCCAGATAGATCAGAAGAGGGTATTGATTCGTGATACCAATAAGATAGGGACTCAATCACTAACAGAGGACTATTCGTTGAAAATTAGCATTCCAACATATATAAAGGTGTATATGTGATAAGAATAGGTTTGAGTCAATAGTATGCAGGTACAATTGTTGTACGTCCACATAATATTAATTTGACCTGTCCCAGATACCACCTCTCCATGACTTGAAGATTTATCAATACAATTTCTTTAATCTATATTTCCTTTGTCAAAAGATATAAAATACTCCCTCCCCTCCCCAAAAAAACGAATCCACTTTGATGATTATTAGTTGTCAAAATTAAAAACTTCAAAACTTTTACACATATTTTTTATATTCAAATACAAATATTAGAATACAAATAATTCATTTAAAATTTTAAAAAATCAATTAACAAAATGCAAAATTGGATAATCTTTTTGAGATGGAGATTTGATGGACTTTACCTCGCTCACAAACTATCTATCACGAATCTTTTTAACATGTTTTGTTCTCAGTCACGTGCTCATTGAAAAACTTCATCATTTTCAATGGGTCATTCATTTATAAATTTCTCGAGGTCAATAGCAAGCTTAACCTGCTTGAAATCCTTATATTGAATTCCGAAAACAATATACATATTGGTGGTACATGAATAGTACTAATAATTAATCAAATTTTATAAATCTTGTCACATCACCCATTATTTTAGATCGGGTCAGTACATAAGAGAATAATAATAGTTAGCCATATCAATAATTTTGAGAATAATATCACTCCTTTCCAACATACGACTAGATCGTGAAACTGTTCGGATAAAGAACTCAGTGTTCAAACCGTATGCAAAAGGACTTTAAATATCATATGATTCATCTCAAAAGATTTGATGGAACATCGAATTTCATGCACGTCTGAGGAAGCTTCTCATGCATATAGAGTAACATATCCTATTACTAAAGGGAATTAAAATACTATATATATACGTCTTCATCTAGGGCATATATATGACCATAATAAAACATACCTTATAATATTACTTGCCTTTTCACCCAAAACCAACTTATTTCGCCACCAATTTTGAGACAACATCATAAATTGAATGGAAGGCACATCTAAGAGTAACTCCATGCAGACTAAGGATCATGATAATAAGGGCAATGAAGATATCCACTATAGGGGTGTCCGTAAGAGGACATGGGGGAAATTCGCGGCGGAGATTCGTGATCCGACCAAGCCTGGTGGGCGTTCATGGCTCGGAACATTTGATACCCCGGAGGAGGCGGCTCGAGCTTATGATCAGGCTGCATTTAACCTTAAAGGTCACCTTGCAATGTTGAATTTTCCAAATGAGTATTATTCTAGACTTCCAAGCCCTCCTTATTACCCCTCATATTCGGCTCCTAGGGGAAGTTATCAGCAACCATTGTCCACACCTTCAGGATTAATGAGGCAAGATAATAAGGAAGTCATTGAGTTTGAATATCTTGATGATAGTGTATTGGATGATCTCCTTCAGTCTGATGAAGAACTTAGAAGGAATAAACGATTTTGAGAGAGATGATCTAAACTAGAAGTAACAGAATATTAATGTTTTAATGTAGTGAGTGAATGAGATAGAGTAATAGTGACGAGGTGGTTACCGTCATAATAAACCTGTCATAAAAATCATATCTCATGGGATTATAATTGTTTTGTCCATCAGGTAACCATGTGCTCTAGTAGTGGTACATAATAAAACTCAAATATATAATAAGTGAATGATATATGAGTAATAATGGCGATGTATTATTATCCTCATATATAATCCTTTCATAAAAACTATATCTCATGGGTTTATGATTGTTTTATTTGTCCATCGATTAACCCTATTTTCTAGTAGTTGTATTAGAATAAAACTCAATATATAGTAAGTGAGTGATATATGAGTAGTAGAATAAAACTAATAATCACTTGGCTTCTATCTTTGTTGTTCTTCTAATAATGATACAAATATCTTTAGTATGGTAAGAAATCGACATGCATTTTATATAAAGAATTGTACTCACATAATTATTTCCAACGAAACGGCATTCTCTATAATTATCGGCATTCCCCGATAACGACAATTCAGCCAGACTTTGGCCCCCAATAAGCCACCGCATTCGCTTAATCTGTGTCGACATTGGCCAAAAGTTAAGAATTTTGATTTCCAAACTAACATTTCATTTAATCACCACTTGAAGGTAGCCATCCTCAGAAAGGGCACAAAGTTAGTACTTTGGTCACCAAACTAACGCGCCACATTTAATCTCAGATATTTAGATTTAACAAAACCTAAGTTTGGGGGACCAAGCGCAACTTTTGTGCCACTTACTTGGGACTAAACCGCTACACACACACTTATTGGGGTGTGGACCAAAATACAACTTGGTACAATTATCGAGGACCATTTTGACAATTTTCTCACCATCTCCATCAGAATTTCTTACAAATTAAACCTCTAACGATTTTATGTTATGAAAAATTGAACAATCCTTTTTATGAAATACCATATCTTCCTTTCAATTTTAATAGGACACATTTATTATACTAGTAAAGTAGACGTGCGATGTACGATGTGCAATTGATTTCTCAAATATTTGTCATATTTTTATGTTTAATTCAAAATCATTCTAAAATCAAGGTGAAAAACTCAGCCTTCAAACGCATTTTCTAATTAATATTTTTTTGAAGTGATATTTGATCACGTAATAACTTTTTGGGAAATAATATAAAAAATTACAATAAAAACTGATATCTATGTAGTAGATACTATACCAAACCGGTATTGCCAGCAGATAAAATATCACTTTAACAATTTATGTCCTCTCAATAAATTTATTGACGGATCGATCATCAATATAGTATCATCTATTATTCGCTATACCGGTGAAATTGGTATGATTTAAAAAGTATAATTAAATTTTGTGGATTCACATAAAATTCATATCATGAAATTAAATAACAATAATAATAATAACTCTAAATAAAATATACTATTTAACTAACACCTATTATTATTAATAATAATAATAGTTGTATTATTAAAATAATAATAATTATAATTCTACACAAGCATATAATTATTAAACTAACACCTATTATTAATAATAATAAGAATAGATGCATAAATATATTATTATTTAACTAACAATTAATTATTATTAGCACGAAAATGACATGTAATGAGAAAACTATATTGATGGAAGGAGTAATAAATTAATAATATATAAAGAACTTTCAAATGAAAAATATTGTCATAATATTTGTACCTCCATCCCCACAAACTGTGCGGTGAGGCTCATTGTGCAACATTTGACATTTAAGTTATAAAACGACGGTAAACGATAAATTTAATAATAGATCATCTATTTAATGTTTCCTATAATACGTAATAGTTATGGCCGAAGCGATATTAATCGTTATAGAAAACGTTGCAATCAAACAATGATGATATGAATAGCTAATATTTCAGAAGTAGTTAATCGCCATAACCATGAGTTGTCAATTAACACGAGGAATTAATAATTAAAAGGATAATATTTGTGTCTAACTTTTAGACATTTAGAGAGAAAAGTAATTTAAGAATCCACAAGGAAGCTTTTAAGAAACTTAAGAAATGATAACCCTTATTCACAATTTTATACTCCCTCCGTCCCAATTTACTTGATCATGGAGGTAAAAAGTATTTTATTAAGAACTTGATTAATATTACTAATATATCCTAAAATGTACTTTATCAAAAAATACTTTAATTAATCATAAAACCAAAAAGTACTTTACAAGAATAAAATCGATACGACCAAGAAATTGCACTTTGATTTAAGATATATTAGTGATTAGCCATAATGATTTTTAACTTAATTGAGCGGCTTCGTAGCCTTTGATAAAATAACATACTATTGGAAAAAGATTATAAGGTGTTTTTAGTCAACTTCATAACAATTGAGCGAAATATATAGTTCATAGACAGACTTTGTTCATCTTAATTAAGACAAGGAATGATCTGATCAAGCTAGCTAGCTGACGATTTTTTTGGTTTTACAACTCTATTATCATTCATGTAAGCTGAGACGAACCAGAATCAAACTTTTACTTAAAGAAGACTTGGTATTTTACTGACTAGTTATTTTTATTGTTTGGCAAAATAGTAATCAAATGTAATAAACTACCACATTTATTATATACATGCTCTTGGTCTGTAGCACCACCTTATTTATGTTAAAAAAAGAATAGAATTGTCATCAGAGTTCATATGCCATTTTTATTTTTATTTTAAATTAACGATAAAGAGTACATAGTATTGCAAATTATGAATAGAGTGAGTATGAAAACAGATGACGAATATGATCTCATTATATATATGCAACTTCTAGTTGGTACTCCCCTCATTAATTACGCAGAATAATATCAAAATACATTTACAGAATCTCCGACAAAGTGAAGATTTGGGATTAAAAGTCAATTATCTACCAAGTACGTACGTAAATAAACATTCCATCTTAATAATTTGTGGTCCTCGCCTCGGAATAATCGATTTATATGGAATATTGGAACCAATTCTCTGACTTTTGACAGTTGAAATTTTTCTCCTTACACATGTACGGAGTATGATTTGCGGCTTTTCACTTTTAATAATAACTAATTAAGATGTTACGTATGTCTTACGTGTTTGATTATGAACGAAAAAATTGAAAATTTTTATAATAATTTATTTTTTATTGAATACTTCGAGTACTAAGGAAAAAGATTAACTCAATAGATTGACATCCAATAAATATAAACATTATCATGTTTGTCATTATTTATTCACTTTTTTATTTTTAGTCTTACTTTTATTATTTGCAATATTTAAGTACTTTGACTTATATCTATCATTTTTAAATACTTTCACCGTATATATTGAGATTTATTATTATTTATTTTTCGAATAAAATAATCCATATGTTTATAAATAAACCGTGATGTCAAAAATAATTTACAAACCATTCCAAATATTACACTACTACGAAGAGGTCTTAACAACCAATTGAACTTGATTCTAATAATGAAAAATTTAATGTTTGAATAATCTTGAACATAATTAGTTGATATGTCATTGTCAAAGAGTAAATATGATTTAATGTAAAAGCAATCATTGTCATAAATTTGTTGTGAAAATATGATATTAGGAATTTTTAGTGTCGATATATATATATATATATATATTGAGTATGGCGTAAAATCGTGAGAAATTTATAACTATCGCTAAAGTCGAATATAGTCTAAATTTTCACTTCATACATGCATATCATCTAGAATTTTGCAACTTCTCTATTTGTATAATGTAACTATGCAAGAAGATAATTTTATTAGATTTAATTATATAACAATAATAGTAGTGTATCATTTATCATTGGTGTTAGATTACATTAAAAAAATGCAAATAGTTGACAATTGTTATATATTTTTATAGGACAATTCTTTCATTAACAATTATTAATAAATAATTATAAACTCGATGCTATTATCATGTTTTATAGTTAAGTATAGAATGTCGTAACAAATAAGTAGAACATTTTTTTCAAATTATATCTACATTTACTTTATCATGTTATATAATAAAGATATAAAGATATTAACAAATGAATAGAGAATTTCTCATAATAATTTTATCATTCATTTACATCGATAAAGTTAATATTGTTTAACTTGATCACTTATACATAGTTAAGTTATATATAATATTATTTTAATTGATTGAAAAAGATGTATTATTTATATTTGTATTCAACTTGTTAGTATTAATCATAATACAACAACATCAATGTTAAATCTTAGTATAACAAAATCAATCAAATGTAAATACATCATACTATGATCAATATTTTGATTCTAAAATTTCTAATAGAACAATAACTAATTGATAATATAATTTGATCAAGAATTAATTAAAACTAATACAAAGAATAAAATGATATTTGAGAAATTACCTAAAAATAATTAATGGTTGAAAATATATAGCAAAGAGTTAGATTTAGAAAGAAATATCATCATCAAGCTTTTGGGTGCTTATTACTCAATAGTGAACAATATTTTGACCTTTCAGGGTCAAATTTATATAAATTTCATAAATATCCATGCAAACTCCTAAAATGAATAAAAGTTGATGTCATTATCTCGTATTGGGGATATGGTGTTGAAATTATGTAATACCTACTATAAAATAATTGTTATTTATAGAGTAAATGATATATAACTCTCAAAATGATTTAAATAAATTGCACTAATGTAATTTCCAAGAATTTGAATTAGTTATAATTATAATATGTAAATACATAAATATAATTATTAATTTTAATTATTAATTATCAATAGTTTTTTGTGTAACTTTCAAGCATTTTAATGAGTTGTATCATACGACAAGCAATAATACATAAATACATTATTGTAATTCAATGTGATCGATTCAAAACAAATTATTGCTGGATAAAGTGAATATTGTGAGTTGTGAATCCAAAATTTGCCTCTCATTTGTGTGTCAACGAAATAAGGCGAAAGATGGATCAAACCATAAAGTTTGGAAAATCACGCCGTACTCACATCGACGGTACCATGTGAGAATGGGGATAATATAAAGAAGGCTCCTAAGAGCTTTTAGTAATTTATTTGACTATTTATGCAAACTCTCTAATGCTACGCCCGTTGTGGGGGGCGAACTGGGAAAATGAGCTCGAAATTGTGAAGTCGTGTATGTGCGCGACTATGACGAATGCAGCTCCGAAAAGCGTGGGTCGTATGAAGCCCACTTTTGCTTCCTGTCGAAGTTCAAGTGGTACATTTCAAACTTGAAATCATAATTTAATATCAAATGGCAAGCATACGTTTTTTATTTGGTCATTAAGGGTGTTTAGTGCACCTAATGTAAAGAGGACGCTAGGTTTCATGTTCTATATAATTGAACAATCCATCACCACAGTAGGAGAATAAATCGTAAAGAAAAAGCACACACTACAGAAAAAACTTCGAGAGCACCCATTCTCTCATTTCATTTGTTTTTCAAGGCGATACATCAAGCCAAGAAGTGCTCGTCGATGGATTCACTTGTGCTCGTGGAAGCCGATCGCGGTCATTTTATCCTCGGGAACGACACCTCTCGTCACCCTAAGCACCGCTTGGGGAAGAGGTCGAATCGCTTTTAAGGAAAGCCGGACGACTTGATCCGGTTTCGCTTTTGTTGTCGCCATTTCATTGTAATCTCAAGTTGCTTGTAGTTCTAATCTTTCGTAATTGCATTTATTATTGTATTATTTCTTTGCAAATTTTTGTTGTATGTTCGGGTATTTCCAATTCGCCCTACAGCTTTAAAATGCACTGACCGAGCCACACACAACACTTTCTTGCAATGGAGCTCCAATGCTGATACTGGATGGTGAATGCGCAGCGATGGTAATATTGTTCCGTTGTATCGGTGGCGCATGGACGGCGTTGATTGCCGTATCGTTCGCTCGCCCCCGGGGTTACACTTCCTCCCTATGTTCCGGTGCGGTTGCCTGCATGCGGCTGCTCGAAGCAAATGCTCGGCAGATTCTTCCAGCCTTTGCAACCACTGCCACTTTTACCTCCTCAACTCCACTGTTCCGTGATGCGCAAAAATGACCAACCGAAGCCTCCCGTGTTTTCTCTCGGGTCAATTTCAAAGTGAGTAGAAGTGGATGCTCTATCTCACGACCTTGAACTTGCAACGGTTCTTGGTTGAGGAACCTCCTACGGTTCAAGATGATGGTGTTTGGAGTTTGGCTGGTCGACTCCTGGAGACACTCCGATTATTTGAGTCGCAATTATTTGTTGACTTATTTGTTGGATGAGTCAGGAGGCCAGATATAAACATAATGCCATTACAAAAACAGTTGGGACGCACTTCGAAGCTCAAGTATACACTCCAAGACGCGGGTTCCAAAAATTTATCGGGAAGATTGAATTATAAAATAGATGAAAAATCTGGACGACGCTTCGAGAACTCGAGGTTGTCTTCCACGAGCTTCAAGTCAGAAACGGCCTCAACGAATGCCCAAGGTTTGTAATCGAAATTGCTACCATCTTGGATAGACTTCAAGAACTATTAAAGCACAAGCGTAAGGATATGGAACATGCTGTACCATCTGCTCGCTTGAGAATAAAACAGGCACAAGTGAAGGCCTGGATTGCGCGACTGCTATCCAACAATTCTACGGGGAGTCTAAGGTGAATAGAATTTGGGGTCTTCTTCGAGGTCTTTCAAGGGAAGAAGAATGATTTTAAAACCAAGTGGTCAGCCAAGAAAAGCTGTTCGCTTCTCAAGGGAATTCCTTCAAGGTTTACTGCTAAGCATAATTGTAAATAAACGGGTCATAAGTCCTTCGAGTGTAAATCGCCAAGCAGGCGAATAACGGGAAAGATGCGAATGGTGGTCACCAAAGAATCGCATTTAGATCAACTTGTCGGTTGTGATTTAGGTGAATCTTGTGGGCAACGAACTCCACAAGACGCATGGATCGACATCGGCAAGCATAGTACGTTGTTCGGTCAAAATCACTTTGCTACTTTCAAGCCACTCCGAATAAGTAAGATGTACATGGCGAATAATGCAACCTCCAACATTGAGGAGAAGGAATCAGGCGTCATAATTAATTTCGGGAAGTGAAGTCAAGTTGAAGAATGTTCTCGTATGTCCCAAAATCCAGAAGAACCTTGCGGTTCTGCTCCTTTACTTAGCAAACATAGTTTAAATCCTCAGAATCGAGTCCGATAAAGTTGTACTTTCTAAGTCGGGCATGTTTGTTGGAAAAGGCTATGTGTTGCTCTTGTCTTTTCTTCAAATGAATGTAACGGTTACAAACAAGATGAATAAAAAATACACGCTTTCTTATGTTTGTGAGTACTCTAATTTACGCATAAGAGGTTAAAGAGATACGCGAACTCTAATTCTTTAAGTAAGAATGATCAAGTTGAATCACATACCCAATGAATTTATCGATAAGAATTACAAGTGTGGAACGTGTGTTGAAGCAAAATCGACGAAACATTTCCAACCGCGGGTTAGGAAATAATAAGCCTCGATCTTGTTCACAGCGACAAGGACACAGCCCGCCCAATCCAAAGGTGGAAATATACTTATCACCTTGTAGATGATAGTACAAAAATTTTTGCTATGTATACTTGATGAAAAGTAAAATGAGGCAATTGATAAATTTACAATTTATAAAGAAGTTAAGTTGAAAATCAACTCGAAAAAAGATAAAAGTAGTAATGGTGCCGATGGCGCGCGAAGATAAAAGTTCACCATTTGGTCAATTTTGTTCGAGCGCAGGCTGTCTATGAAGTGACACCTCTATATTCTCCTCAATTGAACGGGATCGCCGAAAGAAAAAATCATCATTGAAAGAGATGATGAATGCCTTGTTGATAAGTTCGAAGCACTCTCAGCCGAACGCTGGGGGAAGTCGATATCGACAAATTTTAACCACCTCTTGAACAAAATTCTCGCGAAAATGAGGATAAAACCCCATTTGAATTGTTCAAAGGTAGAAAACAACCGCTGCATCTTCGAAGGGGTGTTTTGCGAAGGTCATGTTACTCCTCCTAAACAAAGCGACTATCGTCCTAAACGATGAATTTTATCGATATGCTCAAAATAGTAATGCATATCGGTTTCTTTATTCATAAGAGGACAATTCACGCAGTGAACAAGAATACACATTAGGAGTCTCGGAATGTCACGCTTCTAACATGTCTTTCCGATGAAACTGCCAAGGTGATTCGACATCTAAAAAGCGACACAATGAACCCCAGGGTAGTATCGATACCGAGATTACGGATAGTCAGCAAGGACGAAGAACCTCGACGTAGTAAAAGGGCACGTCTCGAGAAGTCGTTTGGTCCTGATTTTGTAACGTATATGCTTGAGAGTGAACCTCGAACTTACCAAGAGGCTGTCAGTTCAACTGATGGTCCGCTTTGGAAGGAAGCTATACGAAGTGAAGTTGATTCAATTCTACAGAATCACACTTGGGAATTGTGATCTTCCACAGATGTAAGGTTTTAAAATCCAAATGGATTTTAAGAGGAAAATGAAAGTCGATGGACGAGGGATATACAAAAGTAGACTAGTCATTTGTGGAATCGACAAAAGCAAAGGACTAGACTATTTTGATACTTATTCTCCAGCTTTGATGCGGATAACATCCATTAGGATTATCCCTGCAATTGCCTCAATCGCACAATTTAGATGTACATCAAAATGGATGTAAAAAACAAATTTCTTTTAAACGGAGAATTAGATGAAGAAATTTACATGGAACAACCTCAGGTTTTATAGTTCAGTGCAAAGTTAAGAGAAAGTATGTCACTTGTCAAATCTTAATGCTAGCAAGTTCAAACAATGGCATAAGAAGTTTGGACAAGGCATTACTTCGAAAGTGGATTTAAAATCAATGAGTGTGACAAGTGTGTTTATGTAAAACTACTAGAGGGATATGTAATTTGTATGGATGACATGCTTATTGGTTGCAGTGCAATCAAAAGATATCTGAATCCACCAAAGAGATGTCAACTCCAAATTTGACACGTAAGGATTACTGACAAAGAGATGTAATTAAGTCCAGATTGTGAGAACTCCTTAACGAAGTTCAGTGTTAACTCCAATCACACTATGTCGATAAAATTCTGGGAAATTTTACAAGACGATTTGGGGAGAATGTCCAACTCAAAGTGATCTAACATCGATACTTCAATGGGGCATTGTAAAGGAGAAAAGGCCCAACTTGAGTATTCTCAAGTTATTGGGAGCCCATGTTCCCATGAGTTGTACTAGACCGATATAGCTTATTCAAGAAGCAAATTGAGATATACGAGTAATCCGAAAGTAGCTTATCATTGGAAAGCTATGATGCGAGTATAATTTAAGTACTCGAGACATACTGAATTACTGTCAGACTATAATGCTGCTATCCGTCGTACTCTGAGGGTACACGGATGGCAAATCGATTCGATACCGTGATTCAATGGCTACTAGTGGATATGTATTCACTTAAAGTACTGCCTCATGGAAGTCCCTCAAACAACGGCAGCCGATCCACGATGGAGTCTCGAGTTCATTGCCTTAGACAAGTCAGCTGGGAAGAAGTCAACGGTTAAGACAATTTTGAGGATATTCCGAGCGAGCTTCCAAGTTGCATAATGACAATGAGTTCAAGAATCGGGAGGCACGCAACTACCCTATATAATGGTAAGTCGAGACACATTCGCCGAAGACATACAACATTAGGACAATTAATCTTCAACCGAGTTATCACTGCTGGACATGTAAGATCAAAGGATAACATAAATGATCCATCAATTAAAGTAACTAGTTGAGAATTCATCGAAAAGAACGGGATTAAAACCCTTGAGAAAAAAATACGAATGAGCTGACAACCCTACCTTGTTGGACTGAGATCCCAAGATTCAGTTCCAAGTGGACAACCGCTCATATTGTATCAGATTACCGTGGGATTTCACTGCTCCTAGACGAGAAATGTCGATACCCGCAGGTAAGGCGTTTTAACGACTCTATGAGATAATCAAGGAAAGAAGGCGGTTACTGAATAATACGAAAGTCACCCATGCGAGCCAAAAGTTTATGTCAAGTAAGAGAAAATGCTCGGAGGATTTCTCACAACTCACAGAATCAGTAACGGTCCAAGGCCTTCCACTGACACAATAGTGAGAACTGACAACAGTCGATTGGCACTGCGCAAGTGATGCCATCATTTGCTACCAAAAGCGTATTAGCTCCAAGACATCGCTGCCTACTATGTCTGTTGGTAAATGTAAACATATGTACACAAGGGAAAGTTCCAAGGCCATCACACCTACCTATTCTACGCAGAATCTACTATCGCTGCTTATCAATCGACATCGAGTCAAAATCTTTTCAAATTTGCATTCCGGGGATATTAGTTTTATTGTTTTGTTTGAATACAAATTTGATTCATGGGGATGTTGATAAAGTGAATATTAGAGCATCGGTGGAACTAAAAATTTGCCTCTCATTTACAGGTCAACGAAGCCACAAGAAAAGCACGTGGATCAAACCATAAAGCTGAAATCACGCCGCACTACACGGACGAGCAGTGAGAAGATACATAAGTGGCACCCTAGTAGCCTTAGTAATGGATTGACTACTTATGCAAACTCACGCCATACCAAGCAGGGGGAGGTACAAACTGGGAAAATGAGCTCTAAATCAGAAGCCAAAGGCAAAGGACCTCGCGACGAATGCGCCCGAAAAGTGGGGGGTCAGGCGAGCCCACTTTTGCTTCCGGTCGAAGTTCGGTTTTTGCAATATTTCAAACTTGAAATCATAATTTTAATATCAAATGGCGCTAAGACACGTTGTTTGGTCATTGCGCTAGCCGCACCTTTAACGCAGAGGACGCTTTTGTCTGGGCAGCTAATAATGCTTGTTTCCCGAACAATCCATCACCACGGAGAAGAAATCGAAGAAAAGCACACACTACACAAGAAACTGAGCACCCGCCCTCTCTATTTCATTTGTTTTCTGGCGATACATCAAGCTCGCAGCGTTCGTCACGGATTCATACTTGCGCCATAAGTCGATCTATGCATTATTTTATCTCGGAACGATCACCTCTCGTCAGTCTCTAAGCAACTGCCGAAAGAGGTCGAATTGCTTTTTATGAAAGCTGCCGGACGTGACTCGATCCGTTTCGCTTTTGTTGTCGCTATTTCATTGTAATCTCAAGCTGCTTGTAGTTCTAATCTTTTCGTTTGTAATTTTATATTGTATTATTTCTTGCAAAAGTCTTCGTTGTATAGTTCTAGATTTCCAATTAAATTTTTACAATTATACGGATGTATTATATTATAAAAATATATTTTGTCATATATTTTGTTTTAATGTATATATAATCAAACATGTATTGTTCGGCTTAAAAGTTACAACATGATTTTATTTGCATGTTCGAATGTTTTATATTCATATGTGCTTTAGTATTAGTTTAGATAAAAATTAGTGAAATTATAAAATTCATGTGACTTCGATGATATCTTGTTAATTATGCTTAATTAAATTTTTTATGATTATTTTTTATTGGTAGTAAAATATAATATTTTTATTATTCTTTTAATTATTTTATATTAAAATATTAGTTATCCCTTTTTTCTAAAGTAAAATATTTTCATATATTCATATGTGCTTCAATGAAAAATTTATGTAACTTCCATGATAATTTAATTTATTTAATCATTTACATAAAATTCATGTAACCTCATAATACCTTCTTCTTAATTCTATTTACCTTTTACATAAAAATTAAACAAATGATAAATGTAATATTTTATTATTATTTAAATTATCTATACTATATATAATGGTAAGTGGCATCACAAGCCAAGTTGAAGCCAAATTAATGTATTTTATTTTACCCTTCTCGATAAATTTTTTTATTTTAATTTTCATAGTACCTTCTTCATGACAGAATCATTAACAAAGATAAATTCATAAACTATTTACTATAAATATTATTCTTATGATGTAATCAGCCAACAAGATAAATTCTCCATAAACTATCATTATAATATTATCTACTACGTAATAATTCTGTAATTATCACTCAAGAGAATAAGTCAGCTTACGCCCTCATTTTCTCCATGGTAAATTTTCATCTTATTTTTAGGTTTTTTTAAAAATCCCATTAAATTTTATTATAAAAATAATAAATAATTTGCACAGCAGTCACATTACATAACTACTTTATCTTAAATACTAATGTGAACTCGAACTTGCAATTACACTAAAATTGAATGAATTTAATTTGCATTTTTCTTTACTTATGATTTATATAATTACTTACTACAAAATAAGTAAACTTATTTTAATACTTATTGAAAATCTATTAGTTTTTTAAATTATTAATTGAACAACTTTTATATTTATTTTGAATATTATTATTTTATACTTATGGTTATAATTTTTGTTTTTCTAAGACATAGTAAGCCATAACTATTATCATAAAATTATCGAAATTACTTCTAACTATGTAGTTTAACTTCAAATATTTTGATATAAATATCTAATAATATTATCATCTTTTAATTTCATAGTAACAGACATTATATAAGTTCAAAATATTATAATAAAAATATAATTCTATATGAATAACCATCAATCTTATAATTTTTTATAATAATAGATTAAAGATGTTAGCATACATAAAATCATAACATATTTTGATAATAATATAATTTATTTGTGCCAAAAATTATAAAGACTCCTAATTAAAGTTATAATTAATGTGTTATAATTTATCTTAAATACTAATGTAACCTAAACTTTTATTTATACGAAAATTTAATAAATTAAATTTTTATTCTTCTTTACTTATGATTTGTATAATTACTAATTCAAAATAATTAAATTTATTTTAGTACTCATTTAAAATCTATTAGTTTTTATAATTATTAATTGCATAATTTTTGTATTTATTTTAAATATTATTATATTATACTTATGGTTATAATTTTCCTTTTGCCAAAATATATTAAGTGATATCTATAAAATATCGAAATATTTCTAATAAACAGAAATAACTTCACATATTTTGATATAAATATCTAATATCATTATCAAATTTTATATGCATAGTATTGTATTACTTATATAGTGTTTACAACACTATAATGTATATATACTTTTTTTTGTAAATAGATCGCATTATTAAAATGTATAACCATAATTTTTAATTTAAATGGCATATTGTGATTCTATATTACAATGTTGGTAATATAAATTATAGTATTGTAGTAATACTTTAAATTAATATAATTTAAAAAACCATTTGTGCATTATCATAATTGTAAAATTAGAGAGTATTAATACAAGGATGCATTAAGAGCCAATGAATAAGTAAATCACGCAAATTAATAACTAATAATAATCAATTATGTAAATAATTAATTAATACAACATATAGACGGGCTTTAAAATAGTTTTGAGTAAAAAAATTGTTAAAACACCATCAGCACATTTCCACTTTTATAAGATATATAGATATAATATTATCTTTTTCATGGTAAAAATTTAACAACTTTACTACCATCTTGATTATTGACATTCAAAACTTTTATTTGAATCAAAATTATTAGTTATATAAATAAAATTGAAAAAAATCAACTCATTAAAATCATAATATTTAATAATTTTATAGACGGAGTAAGTATGCAAAGAGTTTCATCCTTAATAACAACTACGGAGTATTTGTTATTACCAAAGTCTTGGAATACGTAGTTTCAGTATCATAAGCAATCGATTGAGCTCTAAGAAGCCAATCAATTCGACGTCTACATGAAGTTGGTACATCATTGATATGAGAATAACCGAGTTGAGAAGCCTTCCTTTTGGTCCTAGATATTGACGCCTTTTCATTGCATTTCTTTCGCTCTTCTTTGTGTAAGGTTTGAATATTTTTCCTTCATCCTTTTCAATTTATGATATCTATCTAGTTCTGTCATCCAATTTTAAACATCTGAGAAAACTAAGCCAATAGTTTCATATGATACGTGCTAAAATATACTCCCTCCAATCCATTTTAATTAACGTTTAATTTTTTGAAATTAAACTTTAATTATCACTATTCATTATTCTAAAAATATAAAATTTATAATTAAATTCTTTAAAATACTTACAATATTAATTTTTTAATTTTTTTAATATAATTAAAAACATACAATTAAATATAAAATTTGTCTAAATATGTAAGAAATTCAATTCAAATGGATTGAAGGGAGTATTTGCAAAATATATAATAATATAATACATATTTACCTGATCGATAAGATAATGTTTTTTTACTGCGAACCATCCTGCAAATACTAAGATTAAGACAAAAAATTGTGAGTTCAATCATATATGTTCATCAAATAATATATGTTCTAAGCCACCATTCAAATACTAAGATTAGCAATAAATTTGAACATTGCACAAGAGCCAACATTAATAGTGGCATTAAAACGAAGTAAACAATAATAAATTAATACCTATATATAATGATCGTAATAATTAACTTTAAATTTCATGAAAACTTCAAAAAGCACTCTCTAACTGTGTCCATAAATTCCTTAATCACTCTTGGTTATTCTAGAAGGGTAGATGCAAAATTTCACTCACAATCTCACATCACCAATAATAGTCATTAGTTGGGACAAATATCCAAATTAATTAATTCCACAAAGGTACATAGCCTTAAGTAGTATTCAAAACATCGGTACCAAGAATGGAATACACTTCACAACAATAGACCTTATGGAACAATGCAAGTATCTTGAAGGGTACATGTTTTGATCACATAATTGTTTCTAACTTCCAAAAATTATAGTTTTAACATTAAAACTATAAATTTTCAAAGTACTATTGACGGAAGTACTAATAGTTGGACAAAAAAGATGTAATTAGATAGTGTGTTTAACCTGATTTATTATTAACATAATAATTGTGATTCAAGTGAAATTAATATGTATTTTTTTTTTCTAAATTTCATATATTACAATAATTCCCAACCCTTTGGTGTGTTAACGGGTCAACAGGAAAATTATCTTATATTACAATAATTCCCAACCCTTTGATTTGTTAACGGGTCAACAGGAAAATTATCTTGGAGGACTTTCACTACCGTTGCTATTGTGTAGCTTTGGAAACTCCAAAAGAATTGAATTTTCAAAAGCAAACTGTATTTGATAAATAATGGTAGTGCTAACATATTCTATGGTAGTGCAAACTGTATCTGACGTATACACAATTTGATAGAGTCCTACATGCAATTTGACACAGTATGATGCAATTTGATAGAGTCTTACATGCAATTTGATAGTCTTGTTAACAGGAAAATTCTATGGTAGTGCAAACTGTATCCGACGTATAAACAATTTGATAGTCCTACATGTAATTTGATAGAGTCTTCTAAAGTGAAATTAACAAAAAAAACAATTATATCCCTCATTAACTGTAAAATCGAATTATTTAAGTAAGGGTATTTTAGTCGGTTCAAAAAAGGAAGAATCACAATAGCAAACTCGTACTTTAATATATGTATGTATAGATAGAGATAACGAATTTCATATCATTCAAGTTTAACAGAATAATTTATTTTGATAATTACCAATTAACATTATACTATTTCGATCACTCATATTTTTTTATTGAATCAAAGATGTACTTTCATCTATTTTATTGTTATATATTGATATTTTCTGGTTTTGACTTATGAGGTTAAAAATATTAAGTGTAAGTAAGGAGCTTAATTATCGAATTCTGCTTGATATGATAATTTCCGAAGTCGGATTTTCATCCCAATGATTGTGAGACGAAGGGTTAATTTGTCAATTGTTATTTAAATTTAAAATTAATACTCAATGCATTTAATGGAACGATTTTGTAGGATATGATTTGTTTTTTTATTCTTTTTTATTTCTTTTGTTTTGTGAATTTTAATGGTAAGCTTTTTTTATTTTCTTTCCTTGACATTTCTCATATTTTATCTCATTTCTTTTTTTGTTTGCATTAATTTGAAATTGCCGCCATTTTCTATCTTTGATTTTATGTTGTCAGATTGGAGTTTTTTCCTACCTTGATTTTTTGTTGCGTTAGATTACATTTTTTTATTGTTGGCATGTTTGGAGGTATTAAATCATCTTGGAAATGTATTTCAAAGTTATATTGATACATCTTATATCCCGTACCATTATCGTAAGGGACACGGCATACGCTTACTATGTCAGTAACTTATTTTGGGATATTTTACCCATACATTCTTGGGTGCTGGACAGGCAATTACCATGTTCAAACTTATTTCGATTTCTTAAACTTATCATTACCTATATAAGCCGCCATCGCATTGACTTTTTATCTTCATTTACATCATCATTTTAAGTTATAATTTCGATGGCTCCTCACCTACATATAACAAAACGAAAAGTATGAATTGTGTTAACATATATTCAAAGATAATAATTATTCAGCTTGCAATAACCCAATATAAATAAGATGTATAAATAGACATGAGTCATCATACCCTTAATGGCAAAACATCATATAACATTAGCAAATAACCCAAAAATATACAACATGGTTACCGATGCCATATCCTAACCCACAACAAAAACACCATGTAATCTTAAAGAACCGGGGGTTAATGAAATGGCCAATCACCCAAGCTATTATTAGTCGATTATCTTGTGGTCAGTTAGCCGATCACTATTTTGCCATGCGAGGAACACGTGACTTACATAAGGGCATTTTCATCTTTGACTTAATCGAACGGCGATCGATCGAACTTTTTTCTATGGCGACGATTGGCGACGTTTGAATATCATAGGCGATCGGACGTCACTGTAAACATAGTGATCGACTGCAACATTAGGTAAATACAACCCATAGTGTTGTAAGTTCAATATTTAAATGTTATTAATGACCCGAAATACTTCTCTTTATAAATATCTGACACCTCATTTCTCCTTAATTACAATCTCGCTCCCAATTTTTTCCACAAACTAATAATCTTAATCACCATCTTCATCTTCCCAATTCAAACCTCATCTCCATCGAACATTGAACTCCATCAAAATAAGAAAAATAGTACCTTGTGAAATTTACCCGAACCTAACCTACAAGGACCACACATATCGAAATTGGGAAGATAGTCATTGACCGAATCTTGAATTCAAACCAAAGATGACTCTCGCTGGGCGCGAAAGACCGACGGATCAGGAGCAGCGGGAGAGCTTGCCAACTTGAGTATCAAGTTTAGCAAAAGTTAAGATCGACGATTGCAAGAATAACAATTCTCAATTATAATTCGCCCCTTTTCTATAGCTCTCTTTCTACCCCCATTTCTCGCTTATCTCTCCATCATGACTCCAATGGAGGAAAAAAGACCAAATCTTAAAGTCAAACTAAAGATCACTCCATTTTGACTATCAGAAACGGGAGAAATAAAACAAGTATAAAGAATCTGTGAAAGCCAATTTGGCTATGCATTGATAAGAAAATATTTCATAAAAATGAACCGAGAAGCAACTAAAATCGGTATAAAACGGGTATCAAGTCATACAGCAGCTGGGGTCATTAAGAAAGTTTAAATATGAAATTGACTAAATTAGGTCCGCTATGTTTACCTATATTTAGGTTGTGGGGAAGAATATCCGAAATATTCATCACCATTCAACGTATCTTTCCATCACCTGGTCTTTAAATTGACGACAAGAATGTCATGCTTTTGAGTCAGGATTAACAACCCGCCAAGTATCATATGCCAATCACGCGACTAATTAAAGGGGTAATTAGGTAAATTAAAAATGTTAGTTAAATCTTTTAAAAAAATCAAAAGTAATTTTAAGTTTCAAAGGAAGATTCATTTAATGCTTCTAGTGCCAAACGAAATAGTGAATGTAAATTCAAACGCCCAACTGCTATCGATTTGGGGGTCAGTTAGGTTATTGGGGAAAACTGATTTTTGCCCTCTTTTTACTTTTTGATTTTTTAATTTATTAACATTTAAATTTACTTTAATTACCAATTTAATTAAGACGGATTTTATTTATAACTAATTTAAGAGTTTTAATTGAAAAATTAACTTCCTCGGGGACCATTTTATTAACAATTTAGTTCGTGACAGCACATTGGAAAGTTAGCGATGGAACGGAAACCCGCCGAAAAGTTGGCCGACAAGTTACAGCCTTTAGCCCTTTCTTAATGTTATGAAATAATCACCTATTTACCTAATATTTCTAATGATCACATATGTTTCAAACCGTCCCAATCGATCACCTATCTTTTGAAAAAATTCAATAATCACCATTTGATTAAGTGAAAAGATGAAAATGCCCTTATTGAAAAGTCACATGTTCCTCATACGACGGAATAGGGCGACATCGATCGATCATTTTAAAGATAGGGCGATCGACGATTTTTTGAAACATAGGTGATCGATCAAACATCTTGTAAATATAGGTGATTGCCCCGATAAGTGTTTATTATATAGTGTTTCGAGGCCCTAATTACGTATTAGTTTATGTTATTTTTACCTAATCCGATATAATTTGTAATTTGTTTTCGCTTTTATTTGGAGTTTAGCAAGCTATCTGCTAAAAGGAAGGAATCGGCCTCGAAATTGGAAGATATGAGCACCCACTAAGCGTTATATGAGTCATGATCCAAGAATGTGGATTCGCCCATCAATATTAGGGTTAACAGAACTATGTTTATGTTGGGAAAGAAAAACGGTCATCTTAAATTTTAAAAGCGTTTCATCAACGCTGCCGTGAGCTTTTACGCACCATCAGTTGGAGTTGATTACTTTTAATTTTGGTTTGAATATTTTTAATTCAAGTTATTTTTATTGTTAAGGACGAATACACTCTATGTATTTGTTTATGTCTTTATTATGAACTAATTTTATTATTAGTCGTGACCATGATGTAGCTTGGACTGATGATTTGATTTTCTTGAGTTAATTTATTTCAGTTTCATAATTTGACTATATATAATTAGTATTTAATATCTTGATATCAATATTAAGTCGCTCATATAAGGACACTGTTGAAATAAAATATTACCATTTAACCGATAATCGTAACACATGTTTCACTTAACATGTAGATATAGTACGCTACGCAATTTAATAAGATATATTAAAAAGATCTCCTATTTAAGCTATCATGTAGATATAGTTAGTTTCAGAGACTTAATTCTGTTAATCGAGAAGCACATCAGATAGAATGCTTTTGTTATGAACTAATAAGCAACTACTAGTTAAATTAACTGACTATCCATTTAAACTACAATTTAATTATACTCGACAAGCATAACCACTTATTTTATTCATTAGTTTAGTTAATTTAGTCTGAGTCAATTTAGTGAAGTAGTCTGGGGATAATCATTACCAATCTTGCTAGGTAATTAAGGATTAAGAAAAGCGCCTAAGATTTAAAGATATTGGAATTTGTGAGACGATACTCGTTTTATTCATTATATTACTGACACTTAATCTCGACTCTAATCTCGAACACACATAAATTGACGTCACTCAATAGTACCCCTAAAGAATTTTTATTTCAAATGGTTTGATTTGATTAAAAATGAGTTTTTTTTCTCCAAAATATATTTATGGTGATAGAATGTAGAGTTAGAACACTAAAAATCATCAACCCAATTCATACTAATTCTATCACCCTTAAATCAATAACCCAATCAGCAATAACATAAAACTAGGAAGATATCACGCATATTATCAATTATTATGCATCCGATTTTTATTGGGAATATAATTTTTCACAATCATACATGAACTAATTTTTCACCAACAAAATATCAAAATTGATCACAGTGTTTTAATTAATTTTGTATAAATCATAATTGACATTTATATGATAAATGACAAGCAGATAAGATGAATAAAAGATTGGCCCGATTCACGTGAGGGGTCTTATAAACATTCTTCCTCCGCAAAAAAAAGAAAAAAAATGAATAAAAGATTAAAATTACCGAATCTTCTTCAACTTTTCGCTTAGCGTTATATGATAGTTCAGTTTTAAAGATTTTGAATTGATTTCAAATGAGAATGAGAATTGTAATATGGTGTGAGGTCAGTTGATATTTGATGTTAATTGTGAGAATTTAAACTTTTGAGGGATTGATCAGGGCAATTAATGAAGAGATTTTACAGGAAAATAACATTAATTTATATAAACTTTCACTTATTATAAAATAATAAAAATATCCAATTAAAAACCTAGATCTATGGCATACTCACATTTTCTTATGCAAGGAATAAACTTCAAAGGGTATTTTAATCCGATTATTAAATGCAACTTCCCAAATAAGCACCTTGCTTCTAAGTCTTATTTCCATCCCATAGTTTAACGTTTCGATAACAAACTTTTAAATTTTAAACTCTGCCTATTTATATATGGCAAATGATATCATTTTTGTTGTATTTTGTCTTTGATAATTTTGATCCTGCTTAATAAAGTTAGTTGTAATTTTCACTATACATAAAATTCTATTAATTTTTAAAAAATAGAAATTAAACTGAATAATATTTAAGAATGTAAACTTCAAGATTGTATCAGAGATTTGCTAAGACGAGTCTCAAGCTTCAGTCAAAACAAATATATGTACACATTTTTTTTAAATCAGTTTGTTAATTAAACGATATTCTGGAATTACACAACTATTTCATATATTTTTTCCTTCCTTTTCTTTTTAAAAAAAGAATTATCAAAACTAAAGAAAAGTTACAGAGGAATATTAGAAAAATCTGAAAATATTCTTTATACAGAACTTAAATCATATATAAACATATAATTTTACAAACATATCAGATTTAACATAGAATCAAACATAGTCTGACAATTATTTGAGTTCATTAAGGGTTCTACCAAATGGGTTAGTAGGTGGCTGGGATGAGAAAAAACACTTAGTGAGTCGTCCAAATTCTCCATTAATGAACTTGGGCCATCCTGATCCATTTACCACCACCAGATGGAAAATAGTAAACATGGGCCTTGCTGCATTTTTTATGTGGTCACAACTCTGTGTCTGTGATGAATATCTTTAAGTAGTTGCAATGGCCCATTATTATTATTTTGAGCCAACAAAGAAGTGCATTAATAATTATTTAAAGTACAAAGTTTGTGATCCAACTCCACCATCAAAATCAACAAATACATCAACCTATAAGGGTGAGTTCTCCAAAACAAAAGCTCATGCACGTAAACATCCTAAGTCAAGAATATTGGATCCCCTGTTCGAATTGGGACAACAGCCACCCACAATCACAACAAAGAGTATTATAATTTCGTCAAGACAGGGTTAGATTCTGCAGCGAGATAACAACTCGGCATCTGCTTCAATTGTTAAAGGGGAGATAAGCTGAGTTTATGTTTATATCGCTCATTCCTAAAGCCCAAAGTTCAAATAGATTTATTTATTATATTTTCACAAATCCCAACTAAATTTAAGCTGATCTCGATTAATCCGCCACACCTTGCCGCCCATGGCTATTTTTTTGCAAAGTATTGCTTAAAGATCTCATGGTCGGGTGGTTTCCCTTTTATTAATTTCTGGTGATTTCGCGGCTCTGTATCGCCACAAAACCGAATGTGGAAGTACCTCAGGTTCCGAACGTATTCTCAGAATGTAATTAAGCGGTTTGTTAGGATCAAAGAAAGGACAATTCTCAGAATACCAAAACAACACCCAAATAAGAAAATGATACCAAAGCAGGAATAGAAAGGTAAGTTCTTTCTGTGAGTTTGCATTACTGATCCAAGATACATCATAATGGGAAAAGTCTAGTTGGTTGGAATGAAACCAGTCCCTCTAATGTAGTAACGATCTACGATTCCTTATATATGGGGTGACTATTCTGTAGCGTGTTAGCCAGACCATCCTTTGTGTCTTTAAAAGGGACAAATTGCAGTAGTCATATGCAAAGCCCACATAAAGGTTTTATTCTTGTAACCAGCTTCCAGAGCCAATCCAAATTGGAATTAAACATCCATGATATCATCCTGCTACTTCTTTCTACTTGGGAACCGCCATCCTGGGACAAGGTCATGAAGAGCCTCATATTTACAAATAGATTCAAGGAGGGCTGGGACGCGACGGTAAGTTCCATGGGTGGTCAAAAGTTGAGTTCGTAGAGGTCCCAAAGTCATAAGGGGTGAACATTGAGTAATCTTGTATCATGGTTTCTTTATTTGAGCGGACTGTAGTATAATTTTGCATACCCTTAGTCCCAACCAATTATCCGTCCATAAGAAAGTGGTAGTCCCATCCCCAATGGTGCTCTTGAGACCCTTGAAAAGAGCTCACCCATTGTCTAAGTTTTCTTTACCGGGATAGGCGATGATCGGTGCTGAAGTTTCGCTTGAGTAATTGGGGTGGTTGCTCCATTAAAGTACTTGGTTTTGAAGATGGTGCATTTACATGGTCATTCATGCACCCTAGTTGAGCTTTTGCCATAGCGTACGTTGTAATTGTTAAGTCTTTTCACTCCTAAGTCTTTTTCCCCGATTTGTAACTTGATTCCAATTTAACAGTAATCTCTCTGCTTTAGTTGTACCCCAAAGGAATGATTCATAGCTTTTGTCAATTTTTTTATGTATGCCTTTGGAAGTATGAAGCTTGAATTGGCTATAGTAATTTGGAATAGTTGATGTTGTTGTCTAAATTAGAGTTCTTCTTCCGGCCAGTGATAGAGTGTTCGTTTTCCATCATCTGAGTTTGTTGTTTACTTTGTCAACAATAAAGTTGATGTCCGACAGTGGGAGTTTCCCCATTTTTAGTGGAAATCCCAAGTATTTTCCAAGTGATT
This sequence comes from Lithospermum erythrorhizon, assembly GCA_019722365.1. Taxonomy (NCBI): domain Eukaryota; kingdom Viridiplantae; phylum Streptophyta; class Magnoliopsida; order Boraginales; family Boraginaceae; genus Lithospermum; species Lithospermum erythrorhizon. The sequence goes on along the minus strand of JADFUC010001973.1, from coordinate 206,298 downwards.
TGATTTTCTAATTGAGCCGACATGAATGCGATTTGCATCAGCCTGCACTTTGGAAAAGAGGGATATTTGAGTTTCCATGTCGTTTCCAAAGAGGATGATGACAACTGTAAAAAAGTGTGACATTAATTTTTGAATGGAAGAAGTCAGGTGAACTCGGTAAAGAATCCAGAAGACTCCACCCTCTCCGGAAAGCGCCACACCTAACGGCTTAAGCCGTGGCCACTTCGACCAAAATTTAGGGTTTCTGTTCCTCTGCCTTTGTTTCATCAATTTGAAGGTGAAATAATTTCATAATAATGATGAAGATATAAGGGGAGATGTAATCCCTTTGCTCCAACTCCCTCCGGGAAGCCTGAAGATTTGCCTACTTTTCCATTTGTTATGACAACCATTTGGGTGGAGGATATGCAATGTAAAATAATGTTGGAGATGCACTCAGGGAAGCCAAAATGTTTCTCAAGCAAAGGCTCTAACACAACCCCCAATCCAATTATGTCAATGCTTTATCCAATTCGAGCTTGATTGTCATCAGCAAAATCTGCCTCGCTCTTTTCAGATGAAGAACGAAGAGCTTCCTCACACCAAAAATAAATAACATTGTCCCTCATTTCCTACCAAGTAGAAAAAAACTTGTTTGAAAGGGATTAATGATGTTGTTAAGGTAAGGTCATATCCTATTAACCAAGACTTTTGTAAGGCATTTATAAATATGCTTACACAAAGCAACGGGTCGAAATTGCTTTACTACTACGTGTCTATATTACCTTGGTATGAGGTGAGAAAGTGTCATTAAGGTCACCAATAGTGTGGGATTTTTGGATGGCGAGGTGGATGGTATTAAGAATGTGAGGTGCTTATGGAGTCGTCATTTGGAAAGAAGATATGTAAAGCAATGTCCGTGGCTTTTATAGGTTTGAAAATCAAGAAGACCTGCACGTCAACACGCGACGGGGTTTGACATCAGAGAGTCGATGCTTTCAAAAGAGGGTGAAAGATAGTCGGAAGCGGGAATTTAAAAGTATGAACAAGATCTAACTGCTAAAGCCTCTCGAGAAGCTGAAGGAGCATAGATTACAACATGATACGTAATCCAAGCAATTCGAAATGTCCTTCAATATTTTATGTTGTTTTTATGCTTTCTCACTACTGTAGACGTGTGGAAGAAACTAGTGCTCACATCTCCAAATTGGATCCATTGTACCCTTGACTTGACAAACCAATGTAACTTTTGAGCCTTTAAAACTGCCAGATTCCCCGTAGTGTAGCCAGCCTGGGATTAAGGAAACGGTATGGTTATTTTGGAGTTTTTTTTTGACACCACTCTTTTCATGAGCGATTAACCCACGATGGATATTTTCTGAAGATATCTTTATTCCAAGCAGGGCTTTATCAAAGAAAAGCAAGTTCGCAATTGAGTGGAAAGCGGCCATTCTTACCATTTCTGAGATTATCAACAAGGCCAAGAAAGTAGGCGAAAGTTGCATTGCCACTGTCGAGTTCAAGTAATGGAAACAGGCGAGGTTGTTTGAGGAAGAGATTGATCAGTGGGATTGTGGTCTCGAGGCAATTTAGGAGGCGAGTAACTTCACTTCCGCTAAAATGATGATAGATGCAAAAGCCCAGTCAAGCCTTTCCATGATAATGTTGCTAGTGGGAATTTTTCTGACCCATGTGAATTTCGGACCATAATAACCCAAGTCCAATTGTTGCAGTATTAAAAATTATTGAATGTCAAGCCTTGCAAGTCTTTACAGAAGATCTCATCACTTTTTATCCGAAGATGAAAGCATATCATTAAAATTCCCAACAAGAAGCCAAGGTAAATTAAAAGTAGAACTGAAACTAACAAGAGTATTCTAGAATAGACTTCTATCTTCGTGGATTGGGCGTAAATGGGGCAGAGCAAGCATCCAAGGGTTGGGAGTACGCCTTACCTCGCCAAGGCGTGATGACGCAGAAAGTTAAATTGGATGATGTTCACTAATTTCACCGGCTATTCCACAAGAGCTACACTCACAAAGACACCCTATCGGGTCAAAGACATTTAATCAAAACTTAATGATCTACAAATTCTCCGGCTTCGAGGTCGGGAGAGACTTTAGTTTCTGTGAGGATGAGTACACCGGGCTTGTGGTTTTCAATGTTACTTTTAAATGGGATATAGTTTGGGAGTTTTTGGCACCTCTACAATTCCAAGCTAAGACTTTCACCATTCTAGTAAATTGGTCTTGGGGCGCCATGAGTCATAAATTAGTTTCCCTCCTATTTCCTCCCATTAGTTTCTTCTTGGTCATTGGAATGAGGAAGAACTTGTAATTCATGAATTATTTCAAGGATTCCTTTTTCATCGTTCTGCATTAGATTGATGCTGCTACTATATTCTCTAGAAATATGATTTTCGCATGATTTTGGAATAACTCGAGAAGTTGAATTCCAATGATTTTTCCCCATCACAAGCAGCCTCTAATGACATCCTTGAGTTTTCTGAATGGAAGGTCCAGCTTCCTAGGTTGATACTTACGGTGGAAGCCGCTGGACGGTTAAGGTTAGCCACCAGCCCATCAGGCTATCGGTTGCGAGGTTTCGCATTAAGTTCCTTAGTGTCGAAGCTTCTCCGAAGAACACAGAACCAACTGCCCAAGCAATTAGTGATTCCTCCATCTTGAAAATTGGGTGGTGAGGCTCGTGTTTGCCTATCGTTCGCCTCGCATGAGGCCCCCTGCTTGGGGTTTCGCTTGGGGACGAGCTTCAAAGTAGTGGGTTCTTCGATACCGCCGAGGTGCTGGCTTCTGCCCCTAGTGGTGTCTCCGATCTGTGAGTTCATCACTTGAAGAGGGAAGTTCAAGGTTAAACGGGAGTGGGTGGTTTTGGGCAGATCGTTGATAGTGAGTGTTTTGTTTTAAGGAGGAGGATTTTTAGCTCGGCTCGAAATAGGTAAAGCTCGTATGAGACGACAGATCAATGGTGGGGAGGTATCCAAAATATAAAAAAGGACCAATAGAGGTGTTGTCCTTTTCCGCTAAAAAGTAGTGGAGTAAAAGGGTCATTACAACAAGTTTAAGGGGAGACAGAGCGATCTTAATTTGGTGGCTTTAGGCATAGTTTCTTCGATTGGGAAATTTGTCATTTCTGTGGTTAGACATTTTCTGTATCGCTAAGATCAGTTGTATGCGTAGCCTAGAAAATCTCTCGCTATTCAAGTTTCAGTGTCAACACGGAGAGTACCGCCTAGATGATTTCCAACATCTTTGAGAATATTTGCACTACAATATTCTATCGAGGTCCGATAGTTCAAGCCAAACAGCCTACGGATCAGTATGGAATAGCTGGGGTTAAAATTTGGCTCCCGAAGCCTAACTGAGAGGAAAAATCCATTGGCAAACCAAGGTCCTTCATGGAGTGCTTTTAAGAAGTCTTCTTCAAGAGAGAATTTGACAATGAAATAATCCTCCCCAAGGTCAATAATGTTCAAAGTCCCTTTTACAGGCCAAATCTGTTTGATTTTGTGGCTGTTGCTCATACCAAGTGTTTCACATAAGACTAAACAATAATCGGTAGTCTCCAAGTTTTGATAATGCCTGTGCCTTTATCAATGTTTACTTTTTGGAACAATGTAGGTAACATTTTGGGGAAGGAGCTCAAGGGTCAAAGAGGATTTTTGTAATAGGAAAATTTTGGTGTGGTCGTTTTGAGGTTGTGTATCGAAAGATTTAGGATTTTTATATGAAAGGGCAAGTTATTATGTAGACTTGTAGAGTGCACTAATTTTTTTAATTCCCTTTATCTCTCATCTTATCCCTCATTAGTCAATAGTTTATAAAATATCATTATTTCACTTATATATACTTCAAAGTAAATATATAACCAAGATTGAAATATATATTCGCAGAGTCGTATATATAATAAATATAGATTACACTTATATATACTTCCAAAGTAAATATATATTCAAGATTGAAATATAATTTAGGTCAAGATATATATAGAAATATAGACTAATACTCCATTTAAATTTATGACAAACAAATATGCCAAGCACATCTTAAATCAAATCTTGCCAGAATTGTATAATAACCAAGATAAGATAAATTCTTTTGTGTATTATTTAAATATGCGAGAAACTCTAAGGATTCACATTATTGAAATTGTTAGTAAATTTAGGCAAACTTAACCTAATTTGAACTGGGGAAAAAGACATAAAATGTTTTGTTATTTTAGTTTAAACTAATTAATTAACTAGTTACAATCAAGTGGTTGATGGTTATTTTACTCCATATATGTCAATGGACTGATCATTTTATGTCAATCACCGCCACCGACGAGCTACCTGCCTCCAAATACAAGGTCACATAAGGATAATGAGGAATTAAAGTAATGTAGAGTAGTCGCTCTAATAATTTTCTCAAAATTTAATGCCAAGTATTTTTCTAAAACTATAGTTATTCTTTAAAAATTATGGTGTTCGCCTCTAAATTTTTAAGTACGTATTCACTAATGGCTAAATTTCATCTAGGCACCTGAACTACTTGAAATATTTCAAATGAAAGACATAAACATTTTAACATTTCAAATAAAGACCCTGCAGGTATTTTGGCACCGAACTAAATAAAAATCTGTCTTTTGGCACCCGAACTTACTTTAGCAAAAAAGGATAAGTTCGGAATTTATATACATAATAACAGAGGTCAATTTTCAGCAATAAATAATATTCTGACCAAGTTTTAACAATCACAAATTAAAAACCCACTCATGCATCCCACCCCACCCCCAATCTCTATCCACCACCTAACCTCTAATTCCCAAAGCAGCCTACCACCATTACCCCACCCCTCGAAATGAGCAACCACCCGCCAAAATAATAGGATTATCAACAAAACTAGTATACGTATCAAGAACCGCAATGATATTACCTGCGTGTTTCCAATTGAATCGGGTTTTATTGATTAGGATTTGTATTTGATAAATTGGGAAGAACAATTGAGAGAATATAAAAAAAGGATAAGGAGGAAAGGTACGAAAAAAAATCTTCATTATATTACTTTTCATTAATGACCAATTACACTAGAAGGAGTATATATACATGTGCATGAAATAAAAGAATAATCTAAACAAATTTAAGTCATAGGATTGTTTTTAATATTCTAACAGATATCAAGATCAGGAGTCGAAGATTTCGAATTTTATTTATGTGCTTATAGAAGTTTTGTAAGTATGGGGCTTACAAAGATTGAAAAGATAATTTTACATAAAAAATGTAATTAAAATAAAAGGAAAATAAAATACAATAATAACAAAACCGAATCATTATCAAAAATAATTCCAAAAAACCTTTTGAAATGGTGAAAAGACTAAAATACCCCTGATAAATTAGAATTGTTAGATCATATTCCAATCACAAAAACGTTATCTAATGACGAGAGTGTACATAAGCACGCTCCTTACAACATTTGTGTAAGCATGTAACATAAGGCTCGAAACAGTAGATTCCCATGTAAGTTTCTTGATACATGTTCATCAAATTTCACTGAATTTGAGGATTTCTTAAATGCAGAAATTGTTGGAAGTGAAACATTTTTTCTTGGTTCCTTCCTTCTGTCAGAAAGAACAGACAATTGTGTCAAGCCAGCTACATTGAGTGCCTCCATCAAACAATTCAAGATTGTTAACTTACAATTTTCCTTTACTTCTTCTCAGGAAGTTGAGATAATAATGTCAAGCCAGCTGATGATCTTGTTATTTTGGCGGATGACATAGCCATTTTGGGGGATGGGGTGGTGGTTTCTCTGTTTCAGGGGTGGGGCTAATGCCAGACGCTTTGGGTGGGGCTACAGGTAGGTAGAGGATTGGATTTTTTAATTTATTAATTGTTAAAATCTAGTCCAATTAATTATTTGTTATTTGAAAATTGACTTTTATATTGTAACATACATAAATTTTCGAATTTGTCGTTGGGTTTATTTGATAAAGTAAGTTTGGGTGCCGAAAGCATACATTTTTAAGGCTCAAGCTGCTTAAAAATATACCTCAAATTTATCTATTCAAATGCCAAATACGTAAGATCTATTTAAATGCTTTCAAATAGCTTTAAGCGCCAGATGAAACTTAACCTAAATAATTCAATTTCTTATATAAAGTTATTGTTCGGAGAAGATGCATGCATGACTTGATGACACTTATATAATGTCTTACCAGCCGTAATAATAATAATAATAATAATAATTCGGTACATTCCGTAATAATATGAGACTCTCAATTGAAACAAAGTGAGGGGTGGGATGGCTAATGGCAGTGGCGATTCTAGTACGTAGTGATAATGGTAGGTACAGTCAACCCCCGCCCCTTTACAATGACAGTATTATTCACAAAGTGTTTGCCTGTTTTCTTTCAGAAGGCTGTCCCAATATCATTATTATTATTTATTCCCTTCACATTAATTTTGTGAACCAACTCTATCTAAAAGGAAATTATTTGATTTTCCTATTCGGGTATGCAGTAGTAGTAGGTTTAGTAGTCCAAGAAAGCTCATAACTTATTAAGAATGAAAACATATGTGCAAGAACAACCACTCTACTATAAATGGACCAAACAGGTAAAGGCGAAATAAGCATGGTTCGTTTATTATATGTGTGTGTGAATGCTAGGTATCGGTTCCAACCGAGTAACCACTAGCATGTTGAGAATATTTGTGGAAAATGGAAACATGAAGATCATATATAAAACTTTATGAGCTACATAAAATTAATTCAGTGAGACAATATATCATAGATATATATTGGAGTTAATTGGAATTGTTCCCATAATGCGGCATTTAATTACAATTCCTTGGCCATCATAATAACGATATCGCATTGCAGCACCCTCGATCTCCCGGGGAGCACCCACATACGTTATCAATTTTCCATGTTTTGGGGACGAGACGTTAGTTTGGGGGACCAAAGTGCCACAATTATGTCACTATCAAATAAAACATGTCATTACTATTGGGAACCAAAACGCAAATTGCTACTACTACATTCGGCACCATTTTAATTATATTACATATATTTAATCAAACTAATTTATTCTTGCTTTTTTTAATATTGATCTACAAATGCATTGAGGATATTAAATAATCAAAGAAATAATCTTATTCTTATATTATTGTTCTACTTAAGAAATATACTATCCAATTAAAACTTTCTATCTCGACTATTAAGGACGATATCTCTTCAATATTTTTTTTATCTATTTATAAAAGCCCCTATCGGATCTCCAAATATTATGTAATTGTAAAATAAGGTTTTCCAACTGAAGAAAATCTGATTCTTTAATTTCAAATTTATTTTGTATATTCATTCTTATATAGTTGGGAGATGACAAGTTCATGCTCCGAGATATCTCAACCGGTGTAAAGAACTTGAGGTTATATCTATGCGGATAACGTTGAGGCAAGATCCTAATTGCCTCCTCCATAAATCTCGCATGCGAACCCGAGATAATGTTAGGTGTGCACGGTTTCAACATTTTAAAATTGCCAGTTCATGACTTGCCATTCACATATAAGCATGCCTTTATTAGAGTATTACACCTCTATGGGTTTCACACTTTTTAAGATGACAAGTTCATGACTTGCCATTCACATATAAGCATGCCTTTATTAGACTATTACACCTCTATGGAAACTCTAAGCTATAGCTTCGAAAATGTCCAAGTATTTCCATATTAAGAAGTACTTTTAATTAGTACTCCGTACATACTAATAGAATCGAAAAAAAATATGTTGATTGGAGTTAAAATATCAAAGTGCCAGATTTTTGCAACGGCTAAAGAATTAAAATTTAAACAAAATTAAATTAATTGATTCCTTATAAATTTGTTGCAAATCAATGACAACACTTGTAACGGAAAACTGGTTCGTTGTGATCTCGTTGTAATATTTGATCCGAAATTTTCTAAGCGGGTTTGTGTGCATCCGTTGCAAACTTATGGTAACTCCATTGTCAACTTGTCACCGTTTTGCAATAATTTTTTGTTGCCGTAGCCACTTACCATTTTTCTAGTAGTGATTGATCATCAATAGCAACAATAAATGAGAAACGTGCCTTATCATTAATAAAATATTGTAGGGAGTATAATTTTAATCGATACATAATATTAATCTGAATCAAAATTATCATAAAAAATACATTGATGAATTATCATCTTTCTAATATTTTTTAACTAAATTTGACACAACATATATATAAAAACAGCTTGACTTGAAAATACAACAGTCACCAATCATGGGTGTTTGTTAAATCAAAATATATAAAATATATTTGAAATGGAGGAAGGCTAATTTTTATGAAACACACTGAGATTAATCGAAATTAAAGTCCATATAAGGGGGTGTTTGTTAAATCCTAAAACCGAAGTCCAAAACCTAAATTAATCGAAACCGAATTATCGAATTCGAATTACGATCAACTGTCTAAAATACGTAGGTGTTTGATATTGAAGTTCAAAGAAAAGAGTTAATTGAGTTGTTTTGATAACTTATCCCTACCTTAGTTAAATAGATTATAAATAGTAGGTATTCACTTGCCATGCCTACAAATCTTTAAGCCTATCCGATATTAAATATATATAGTCCTATTTTAAAATATGCACAGAGTTGCACCATCATTTTTATACCAAAGTTCAATAAACAAATCAATTTTCTACAACACTGAAGAATGAACAAAATCAACAAATGAAAGGGAAAAGTTGTTGTTCTCGACACCAGCCGACCATCAACATCTACTAAAGAACAAAGCTATAATGAGCGGATTCCAGATCATACTCCCTCCATCTGAGAAAACAAAACAAGCGAGAAGCATACAATAGCCTCGTAATCACCTTGCCAAGTCTATAGCCGATTAAAATCAATAATCCAACTTATTTATCTAATTTACTTAAGTCACCTAATATAACCACAACATATGAGACACCAAATCGAACTCAATCAACGCTATCTCAATTACACAATGTTAATATGACAAATAGCCACCAAAAAACATTCGAAAAGTCAACCCATTTGCCTTTGAAGAATGTGATAGCAACCGGTATTAACAATACAAAGATAATACATTGAATAAAAACAAAGAATTAAATTGAAAATGCCAAAGAATTAACAAAAACCACAAATAATTTACTTTTTCATATTAGCAATACAATATATTGAATAAAAATACAAAGAATTAAATTGAAAAATAAACATCCAGTATTATAAATTAATACGTAGTGTTTATAAAAAATTATTAACACGGATAAATTGAAAAGAAGAATGTGTTTTAATAAAGGAGAAGGGTTGTTTTCTTTGCGTTAATCGGATAGAGACTGGTAGGTAATTTATTTATTAAGATGAAAATAAAAGCTTAGTAATTTTAACTTAATTTTTTGTTAAGGATTTTGATAAGTACTAAAAATAATTCATTAATAAATAAGCTTAATAAATTAAGTGTTGAATTAATTAAGTTTCAGTGTTTAATGAGTTTAACAAACACCTCCTGTGAGATAATAAAGATTATTATAGCGGTTAATTTGTTCTTTTACTCCCTGCTCGATTCGAAATGAGGTATTTGCCATTTAGTAGTATTTTGAACAAATAACCTAACGTCACTAATTCTCGACAAACAAGTAAATAAATAATTTATTTACATCAAACAAAAGTATCTAGTATCTTCTAAACATATCATTTATTAATTTAAATCACCAAACAAATAATTTTTATTATATCAAAAACATTTACAAGATGTGTAGAAAGATGCATAGAAGTCCCACAAGTTAATCTCCATTAGTCTCCATAAGTGTTCGCTTGTTAACTCTTAAGCAAGATCGAGTTTAGAATTCAATAGTTATCTTTATACAAATTAATAAATTACTCAATAATACAGGGTACAAAATCTCTACTTAAATATCATATATGTCAATAATTAGGTCTTATTTTGAGCTAATATCGCATTTATTTAATTAATTGATAACCAGAAGACTCCTAGGCACCAAAGTTACACACGCCTGATGCCTCTTGCCCTCTTCATCTATTATTAGCTAGATGTTAAACTCGAATTTACATATAATAATATCAGTTGCTAAAAAATGAAATTCAATCTAAAACATATATAATTCCGTTATTACAATCTTTAAACACCATAGAATTTTAAATATATACTAGATTGTAGTGATTTTGAACAAAATAAGCTTATGGTTCAGTGAAAATTGCTCTAACTTGCTACTATTTTCTTATTCTCATTTATCATCAAAATATTCGAATGAGTTCCCTTGACATAAGCATGTTTTCGCCTTTTTTTTCTTTGATATACTTTACAAATTCTCTTGTTTCCTTTAATTTTCATGACATCAGAATAGTCTACCTTTAATCCCTCTCTTCAATGACTATTAACTATATATTTCTTTTTCATTTTTACTCTTTGGTACTATAATTTTTTTACAATTATCATTAATTTATTTACTAGCCACATCAATAACATAATATCGCACTTGTCAATCATAAAAAATATTAATTTGTAATATGATATATTTATCATTCATAACATTTAATCGGCAAGTAGGGGGAACAACAAATAAATTGGGATGGGTCTATATATATATATATATATATATATATATATATATATATATATATATATATATATATATATTAATCATTATAAATAATTATTTTTAAACGTTCAGTGCAAAGAAAATTTAAAAAAATATAATATTATCTCAAAAATTAAGAGTCAAATATAGAATTTTTGAAAAATTGGGTGGACTTAGGCCGGTTAGTGTGGCTTACGACCCACTCCTTCGTGTAGCTACCTTTTAGTAAAAATATAATACTAGTTTAATAGTTGTAGACATCATTCATTTCAATCCTGGCCTCCGTCCCCGATACACTCGGAAACTCCAAAATGGCGTGGCAACCATTTCATTCACAACAGAATTACCTGTAGCTTCCTTAAGTAATAGCATATTAACATATAGTATTTGGCCAACTTCAACCATATCATAAGTAGTGAGTACAAACTCCATACACTATTAGGTGGTGGCCTTTTATTGAATAACATAAATATGCTTTTTAACTTCAAGCAAGATATATATATAGGCGAGGGTAATAACACCTAAGTCATTACTTACCACCCTTCTTCTTCTTTTTATCATCACAATCAAGAAGTTCATCCATCAACTTATCATCCATACACTCCATTTCGAATACTTGATGACTAGAAGAAGATGAAGATGAAGCAGTGTAAAAATGAGACGATGTCATAGGCAAATCTTATAATTTCTCGGGAAATGGTTGAGATTGCTTACTGGATTCTGATGCAAAGCAGCCCTATCATAAGCCCAAGCCGCCTCCACGGCGGTGTTGTACGTTCCTAGCCAAACCCTAGCACCGCCCTTGGCCTGATCGCGAATTTCAGCACAATACTTCCCTGATGGCCTCCTACGGACTCCTCGGTAGTTAATCTCCGTAGAAGCAGCACCATCATCATTGGATTTATCCCTGTTCATTCAATTTGTTGTAGTTGGGTGTGTTTTGTTGTTAGGGCTAATAGGGTATGAAAAAAATAGTGGCTTTATATAATTATTATTGTGAAATTCGAATAAGGGTTAGCTTTATCAAAGGATGGCTCAAAATAAGCCATCTAAACAATCTTTGCTCAAAATTAATACACGTGATGAAGAATATTTAGATTGGACCCATGATCTCGTACAGTGTCTCTAGATGGTTTGCATAGCCTCTCCGTAATAAGTACTAAACTTTTGTAGAGACAAATAAGGAGTACTAAAACATACCAGAATCGCCACCACTATATACATGTCTCAATTTTACTAAAGATAATTCCACCTAATAAGGTAGATATGAAGATCTAATTGAATGCAACCATACCCTGATATAACATATATAGAGGTACGTAGTTTTCGAATGCAATGAAGTGAAATGATTATTTACTATTTCATATAATGAGTTAATTATCGATTTGGTCTCAGAAATTAAGTTGCACTTTTATTTTAAATAGTAAATAAAATTGCACTTTACTGTTAGATAGTAAAAAATGACGTATTCTTTAATTGCATCTTTTATTGCTTGGCAGTTGTGTTCTATCTATAATAAAGAATTGTTGCTGAAGCATTGGTGAATAAAAATGACGTATTATTTAAGCTTACGTGCATCCTGGCTACATAATACATCATCGTAGTTTACGTCAATTAATTTTAAAAACAATGATGTAACAAGAAAATTCTAACGTTAATTTTTAGTAGGTTGAACTAGCTCTCAACTTTTTTAGTGTTTTCATTTATAATAATTCGAATATGCATATCTTCACTTTCCACTAACAGGGCTCCATTCGTTGCACCCAAATCTATGAAATCGTTTTTAATATAATTAAAATCAATTCTATAGGAATAAAGGATAATTTCCTTAGGTTTTGATAGACTATATAACCACTTAGTGTTCCCGTACAGAGTGATCAATTCTTCCATTATGATGATCGATAGCGCTTTAAAAATGCTTAGATCTTTCTGTACTTGTTTAATGTTTGTTGGAGCTCATTTGAGGTTTTCTAAAGATTGGAATGAATTAGAACCGGAATTCTTTGTGCAAATTTTACGTAGCCAGTTCAATATGGACAAATAAATGAGTTATGAGGTAAGAAATTATTACTATGTGTGTGATTTAACCATCGAACTTAACTATAATGCTTAAGCCTCTTATTTTTCAATAAATTACTAGTAATTTTTTATATTACTATTCATCAAAATATTATTGATTTGGTCTCAAATAATGTGATCAGATTACTATTTGATCTCAAATAGTTGATAAATTATACATAAATCTTCAATATATTAACATAAGTTGCATATTTGTCTAAAAATAAAAAGAACCATTAAAGACTAAAGACAAAATCACAAGTACACTTCACTAAGATTATTTAAACACTTCATTTTATGTTTGGATTAATATGCAACTTATGTGTAATATTAAAGACCATGTACAACTTGTCAACTATATATCTAGGACCAAATGTCAACATGATCGCACTATCTATGATCAAATCGACAATTAACTCATATTCATCACCGACCGATGACTTCATTATTATTCATCATTTGACATATATTACGAAATAAGACATAATTTATAAGTGATTTATAAGGGGTAGCATGTAAACTAAACGAATTAAGTGGGTATGTAAACTCAAATATTGATTTTTCACCTCAATTTATATTATTTTTCCTGTTCTTTGTTCAAAGAAGCTATAATCGCCAGAGAGAAATATATTTGGTCCCCCACCGCGCCCAAATCCCTCAGCTCATTCGTTAGATCTCCTTCCCTATGTCAAAGTTTAATTTGACTATTCTCTTAGAAAACTTGAAGCACTAATCCGTGGAGAACTGTTTAAGGATTCGAACTGCATTATAATAGGAATAGGCTCACTTTTCTAAAAGTAAATGATTATATGGACAAGAAATTCAATACTGATGAGCTCTTTCCCCATCCACAAATGGACACCTAACTAGTTGTTAAAGAGCTCGGGATAACTCATATTTGAATTAAATTCAATTGACAAAACATCCGCAACCAAAATTCTATTATTATGTGATTATTTATGATTGCATTGCTTAAGTTTCAACCAATTGGTACACCAACCATCTTCAGTACTATTACTAGCTGATCACAAGATTGTTAAATATGCACAAGACTAATAGAGTATGTGTCTATGTGAAATTAAAATATAAAGCATTCTAGAAGGTCCATTGAACTAACTGCATGCATATAAATTAATTGGGGAAAACTATTTGCTTTTCCTTTCGGAATAGCTCGAGAGCTACTATATATACCCATCTGGACTCCATCGTATCAACTGATGATATAGCTAATAGTTATAACATCTTCATTTTGCGCCCCATATTAACTCCATCATATTTAGGCAATGCAAGTTACTTTTGCTGGTGCAAATGGACAAAATGTTGAAGGGAAGGCTTAACTTTATCCCATATTCAAGCAAGTTCACTGTGTAGGTTTTGTCTTCTATATCTAACCCTATCTATTAATAGCGTCAGAGAATATTTGTAATTATTTTTTTAAAAAAGAAACTGATAATAATCTTTATTATCTTAGGGTGGGTCAAATTGAGAAATTCTAGAAAATAATGGTATAATTGTCAAATTCGCCCCGATAATGCAAGATCGTCAGACTTTGGCTTCCAAATTAACATTTCTAATTAATCTTAACACTTGAAGCTAGCACTGTCCTCAGAAGCCGCATTAAAAGCCGCATCTTTTGCCTCCAAACTAATGTCACATTTAACTTGCGACGTTGTGATTTAATAAACCTTAGTTCGTGGATCAAAATATAACTTTCGCGCCACTCGCTTATGAGACTAAACCGCTAATGTGATATTATTATTGTACGAAAATACAAAGATGACGCCATTATCGGGACCATTTTGGCAATTTTTGAAAATATCACATTTTAGCCACTTTTATTAAAATGGTTGATTTTAATAAAGTGATCAAAGGGTGCAATTTTCACAAATTTCTCAAGTCAAACTGATTAATATATCTAGGTAGTGAAATAAGGAAAAATATTATAAATCAGATAAAAATTACATTTTCTAAATTTAAAGCCCTTGTGAAAATCTTTGTTAACAGTGTAGTCAAATAAGAAAAAATTCTAACGAGTAGATAAATAAGAAAAAATAACATATTTGCTTAAATTAAAGGGATAATTTATAGTCAATGAAAAATCACGGGGGTGGGGTGAAGGCCCACTTGCTTTGACTGCTGAACTGTTATATACTCACCAAAATAGTAAAATGAAGAGTATAAAATTATTATTTTACCCCGACGAACAAGCTGATGTCACCGTCTTTAATGTTTAACTATACCTACGATATATGTTGTGTCGAACTATACCTATGTTTAATGCGTAATGTCAATTCACTTATAACACAACAAACATATCTCAGAATTCGCTTTGTTGTCAAATAAACATTCGATTTTTGGCTCGCTCTATATTAAAACACCACGACAACCAAATTTCTTTCCTTACAAACATAAACGTGAAATTGCTGGGCTTGTCATCAAACATGCAAAAAAAAAATCGCATTAACAAATATTGAGTAAAATGTGGTCTTTATTGATATCAATCAAAATTACTACTTATTACATCATGTGAAATTGTTGGGACTACTTCCACAATTTGACAAGAGCTGCTGATGTCTCGCTTGTTTCTAAATAACTTGTAGCCATGTATTCAACCGGTCGAACAAAGGTAATCGCAGTGAACCATTCCTGTTTCGGAATCCTATAGTCACACATGCTTCGAAAAGCTTGAAACTCGGCGAGTAATCCTCGACAAATTCGAACTGCACCGCATTACAATAGATATTCAAGTATATGCGTATATGACGATTTAGAAACTTGATAAAATTTTAGTTAACTTACAAAGAAAGATATTCTTACATCTTATCTCGACAAATCTTAGAACCATACACCAGCCATGTCTAATGAATTTATTTCTTCTACAGATAGACAAGCATCTTATAAGTATTTAATTAATTAGTTAGAAAAATAAGTAAATACGTAAGAAATTGACAAATGAAAAATATTTACCATCCTTACCAATACTAAAACTGCAACGTGACGATGCCTCGTTATCGCTCATTGTTTTAAAACTTGATAAAACTTTGACGTAAGTTTGGATATAAAATTTGATTTGTGGGCGATTTAACAAATACAATACATGCATCTTATATATATAAGGAAAGAAAGATACAAACAAATTATTTTAATTCTTATATTTTAATAAGCATATAGATAATTCGTTGTTTACTAACAAAACATAAAATTAACATTAATTCTCAACTTAAGTCATTTTTAAGTGATCAACATTAGTTACTTCCATAATAAACATGTAAAAAAACGTTTATTTGGTAACAATCATTGCTATAATTCGGTTGTTTCATTACAACCATGGTTTTAATTCGGTTGTTTCATTATTAACAATATTAACATAATTTTATCATATTTAAACACCAATGATCATAATTTGAATAATTTTATCTTATTAAGAAATATTAATAATTTTATCATATTTAAACACAATTCATAATACACAATTCGATTGACACAATTCGAAATATTAACAATAAATTTCATAATATTTAACAATTCATAATACACAATTCGAATATTAACAATAAATTTCATACATACAATTCATAATTGACAATAATTCGAATATTAACAATAAATTTGCTAATATTTAATATTACACAATTTATTACAATTTCATAATTGACATAATTTACTGACTAAATAAACTAATTAAACTAAATAAACTAATTTACTAAAAATCCAACATTGACTAAATAAACTAATTATGAAACAATCATTGTCCCAATTCGTTAGTTAGTATTTGAGCATGAGAAAAATTTGGCTATTTTTAAATAAACAATGGGCAAATTTTCTAGCTTTCATATAAACAAGTGGGTTTGCTCGTTGCTTGTCATAAATAAACAATGGGCTAATTCGTTTGTTGTGAAATAAACATGGGGATAATTCGTTTGAATGTAATCGATATACGTGAAAGGTGTGTTGTCAAATCAACTCTTTTTTGCAGTAATTTGGGAGATCGTGAATCGAGCAAATTGTATTAGGCCCGCACCTGTAGATAAATGGATGACATTGCCCGAATGTAGACACGTCGTGGCTACCACATACAATGTCAGATGGAGGTATTTCGCTAACGCCAAGTAGAACAACCCGTCTTCCCAGCTATCTTCGGGACCAAAGTGGGGCCTCCAATGTATAATTCTGTTTAGGGAACGTTAATGGAGTGAATCATTTTATATTTCCAGAAGATCATATCTCTCTCAAATTGCTTAATCACTCTATTTACATATTGTATACTAATTTGTCAATTTTATCAGCTTACACATTTATCGCATTGATCATCTTATCCTCTAATAACATTGTATTGAAAATGACGGTGATGTTTCAAATTAAGGTAGCTTAATATGTATAAAGAATCAACTTATTAACGACACACGGGCAGATGAACCACGCCGCTTCAAGAGATATCAAGCCGCACTCTTGAAAGCAACGCTTTTAGCCATTCTCATTATTTAATTTCTTCTTATGTAATTATTATTTAATTCATTCTTATGTAATTAATTATTTATTTCATTTTTATGTAATTAATTATTCAATATTTCTTACGCAATTAATTATTTAATTCATTCTTATGTAATTAAATATTTAATTGTCTTATGTAATTAAGTTATTTTATTCATTCTATGCAATTAATTATTTAATATTTCTTATATACTTAATAATTTAATGCATTCTTATGTAATTAAATATTTAATTGTCTTATGTAATTTAATTTATTTTTATTCATTCTTATGTAATTAATTATTTAATATTTATGTAATTAATTATTTTATATTTCTTATGTAATTAATTATTTAATTCATTCTTTGTGTTTACATAAACAAACAAGTTAATATCATGCTTATTATCTAACAAACACAAAGTAAATTTGCTTATTGTGTAATAAGCATGTAATGAATTCGCTTATTGTGTAATAAGCACTTAATCAATTTGGTAGTATATTTATAAACGAATTCGCTAGTTTATTTATATAAAGACGAAATTCATTGTTACACAACAAGACGATACATAATTTTCTTGCTACACAACAAACTTTGGGAATAATTGATTGTTACACAACAAGTACGAAGATAATTCGCTTGTCAAAAGCAAGAAATACTACTCGCTCAGAATGCTACTGTTTCTTTGTGTATATTGCTGCCCCTGCCTATCCCTCCAATGTTTCTGAGGTTCCATGTCTTACCGTCCCCTTTAGATTTACGTACACTCACTCGCCCCTTAAAAATCAGAGTTTCACGGAAGGAAGTTGGGTACAACTACCAAAGTCATCTGAAGCTGGGATAATTAGCCGTTGATTTGGTTAGTAGGCTCAGATTAAAATTGTTTGTATTCTATATTTTTTTTATTTTTTAGTAATTTCAATTTGTAATCTATCATATTTTTAATAATCGATTAGTTATTTATCGAAAATTTCACTCTTTCATTTAATGCATTTATCTCTATGTAATTGTCGAATTGCCTCAAGAATGCATCAAGACAAATGCCCCCGTAGTTATCGGGTAATAAATTATTAATAAATTAATGCTAAACGTTAATCTGGATAAAAAGAAACTCCATGTCTATTTTTGGGCCAAATTTATAATTTTAGAGAATGTTTTGTAAATTTGGTAGGAAAAAATCTATTTTGAATCAAATTTGAAATTGAAGCATATTAAATTATAAATATCTATTAATAATATGTTGGAACAATCAATATACATTACATATATGTATTACATTAGTAATATGTATTAACACATGAAAATTTGAATTTTATTAATAATAATGCTCAAACTAAGTCGACATCTAGTGGAACTTGAGAAGGGTTCGACTCGACTCGATAATATTGTTACAATACTCAACGACTCAATTTGAAATAAAACTCGACTCGACTCCATAATTATCAAACCGACATACAAACATGACAGGATTCGACTCGATTCGACTCGTTCAAAGTCCTAGGAATGTTACACAAAGAAGATCCATAATCGATACATAACTATATTAACTACACCAATTAACAGTCTAACAAGAAAACTACACCCAACAAGAAATATGTTTATTTTTTCATTTCTTGCCAACCAGATTCCAATTGCTTACAGAAATTGTCACCATCTTTGTACATTTTCCTCTTTATTTTACACTCTTCCTCTGTTTTCTCCTTCAATTTTTGTCCAATCCATATATATTAATTCAAGCCATACTTTCAAAATCTCCTCTGCTAGTAGACACAAACAAACATCCAAATAATTCACTCAAATTTCCCTTTCTTATCTAATATTTTTCTTCCAACTTTTGACAGTTTTTTGCAGTTTGCATAGCCATTTTCCAGTAGCTTCTTTGATACATTGGTAACTTTCCCTATGTTTCAAGACCATAAAGCCTTTTCTTCTTCCTCTTCAAGTGCCATCGTTTTAAGTCCATTGGGTATAGTGAAGGGATCATTCTTTCATCTTGATTCACATAATTTGCCACCTTTGACAAGTCCTGAAAGTCCATGCATTGACAAACCAATCCATGCATCACACACAAGTTTCCCCATTTTGGCAGTTGCTATTATTGGAATTTTAGCAACAGCTTTCTTGCTTGTGGGCTACTACACTGTTGCTATCAAATGCTTGAACTGGAATAGGATTGATCTTCTGGGTAGAGTTACTTTCTCCAGAAGGCGAAGAATCGATTACCCTTTAGTTCATTCTCAATCAGCTGAAAATCAAGGTCTAGATGAAGCCTTGATTCGATATATACCTATTTTTATATTCAAGAAAAGTGTTGTCAAAGATGGAGTAGAAAGAACTTATTTAGAATGTTCTGTTTGCTTGAATGAGTTTCAAGAAAACGAAAAGCTGAGATGTTTACCAAATTGTGCTCATGTTTTCCATATAGATTGCACTGATGTATGGCTTCAGAACAATGTAAATTGCCCACTTTGCAGAAACAGAATTACCATTTCAGTTACACCAACATATCCAATGGATCATATCCTGGTTCTACATGGCACTTCTATGCGTGGTTCTGGGGGCAATTTCCCTGGCCGAGGCGAAGATTTTAATGGCAATGAAATAGGAGAACATAATCATAAATTTGGTACAAACCGAGATTTATTTCGGATTCAAGACAGGTTGAATTCAAAGGATTTATCGGTACTAGTTTCAATTAGTCCATCACCAAAAAAGTTACAGCAGCCAAAGATGTTGCAGAAGAAAGGGGAAAAATGCAATCTTATTTCAAGCATGGGTGATGAATGCATTGATATTAGCAAGAAAGATGAGCAAATTTATGTTCAACCCATAAGAAGATCAATGTCAATGGATTCAGCTGCTGATAGACAACTTTATTTAACAGTTCAAGATATCTTGCAACAACAAAGGCAGCAAAGTGATGCTTGCCTTTCTGAAGAAAACAGTAATAGAGTAAAAAAATCATGCTTTTCTTTTGGCCATCGGAGGGGATCAAATAGGGCAGTGTTGCCAGTTGTTAGCTGAGTTTGTCCTTTTCACCATGGAGATAATTGCAGAAACGGTTTCCGGAGTTTGGCAAAAGTCAAGACTTAATTCCCGGACTTTTCATTTGACTATTTATGCAACAAGTTTGGATCTTCAAAGACTATTATTGTACCGATGCATACTTTGAGAGCTAGGTCTCGACTTTTAACAAACTCCAAAGACATTCAAACAAGTGTAAAACTATGATAATAAAACTAATTTGTTATAGTGCATGTGGTTTCGCAAGATGAAAAGTGGCAACAGGTTGTGCAAGTGATTGCCAAATTTAAACTGTTTTTGAAGCAATGTTTAGAGCAAAATGCTTCAAATGGTGTGAAAGAAAGCATCAACAATGGTGTTCTAGTTCATTGTTAACAAGCTCATAAGGGAAGAATTTGTGGTATAGGCATTTGTTGCTCTAGGAAATACACAGTTACTGTAATATTATTACTAGCCTAAAGGGAAATGAAAATTCGCAAAGTATTCCCAATATGGGCGAAGAAATGCATTAAAATAGGTAATTTCCTTTTGAATTCATATTGACAACTTTCATGCTTCCAGTAAAACTTACAATTTCCAAAATGATGTGTGTGTATATATGCAACCCTAGTTGGCAGCCAAAATCCAAAACATGATTAATGAGGATATAGCTATAGTTATCCAACTCATGAATGCCAAAGCAACTGCTAGTTCAAACTTCGCACAATCTGCATTCAAACCGCAGTCTCCCAAGTCACTGAAGTACAGAACTGTAATGCCAGCTGATGATGCAGCTGCAGCGAGGGACAATGTTGCTATCACCTGTCAAGACACAAATTTCATGAAGAAGCTTTGGAGAAGACATGGGGAAATGGAACAGGATCTGCATGTATTGTCTAAGATTATCAAGTATTTTCTTACTTACCCAATCGCCAACAACAAAAAAGCTCACTACAAAATGATTGTGGATGATCTTCTTCTGTGCTATTGAGTAGGCATCCAAGGAAGCAAGAGTAGAACTCCAGATTACTTGCAAGGACATCGAGGCAATTAAGTAACTGTAGAAACAAATGAGTCCAGAGAACTGTAAGTCAGTTTCATTATACTGTAAGTAAGAACTGTATCGAGTCAAAATGAATAATTTTCTGAGATAACAGAGAGGAATGTGGAAGTTATAATCATGGATCCTTTGAAGCCTACTAGAGATAATTTTCTTATACATTATAAGCCTTGTATAAACAATATTCTCGAACTATGTCCTAGGACATGAACACTACAAGCCAACTGAATGTAACGATATCTACCCCCTCATCCCCTCCCCTCTTTCCCAAAACCAACTTGTCCATCCATTCGTACATCCTGTGCTGCTAAAACCATCTTCGGACCACAAGTAACAGGCATCGGCTACACCATTAAAAATTAATGATACACTTCTAAGTTCATTTATATTTTGATATACTTTTGCAATAATTGTCCAATCAATCGCGAAGAGAGTTTATTCCTGTATCCAATACATCCATGTAGGAATAAATCTCTAATCATATGTATCTAGGTATCCAAATGAAGCCCCTTAGCACATTGCATCATATATTAAAATCAGCCAAGGTACTACATGTAATAACCAGAATCACAATTCACCAACCATTAACATATACTTTTAAGATTTAAAAAAAGAAATAGTTGCTATAGTAGTATAATCATAAACAATTTCACTATTTGTAGTTATAACCTTAAAATCAAGACAATTTTTATAATTCTTCAAATAACCAAAGGATCACTATATGGAAAAATGAAATTATGAATAACTTACCAAAAAGCTGTAACATAATAGAAATGTCTGCTAGTGGACATGGCAACAATTGATCCAGCTGCAAAACAACATTGGATAACCCTCAAAATAAGCCCTGTCACAGTTCCAGGTGCTCCAGCAATATTCTTCATTCCTTCTATCTTTTTTCAAGTGGACATAAACGAATCCAGTTTTAAGAAAGCTGAAAACTCAAGAACTTAAAACCAATACGTTAGTCTAGTAATCACGAGATATTATATGTAATGATGATGAGGTTGCGGATTTGAGTTATTGCAATAACAAATAAATGCCGAATTTAAAAAAGAAAAACAAAACTTAAGTCATCCTTCAATATTTATGAGTGGAAGATGAGAAGATCAAGACTAGTACAGGCTTTAAGTTAAGATTCTTGAAAAAATGAAAAGGGAAACAGCTTAGTGAACTCAAGAATTGGTACCTTTTTTGTTTAGTTAATTCAAGAAGCTAAAAGTTGAAGAATCTGTGTGAATAGGCTAATGGAAAAAGAGGTAAAATGGTAGATGAAGCATGATGAGTTGATGCTCATGATGGATTGATGATGAAAACACCTAAACTGAAATCAGGAAGATATGAATTATTATTTTTGTGGTGTGGTGCGAAGTACATTTTTTGTCAAATAGAAACAGCTTAGTAAATGGAGACTTTTTTTTTATGGGACCTAGTTATGCTCTCGTTATCAATCTGTCATACTAATCCTTCTACCTCTTACAATCTCAATTTTTTTTTTTTTGATTTAAAAGAGTTTATTCTCCTTAGTCCAGTCTGGCGGAGTTCATGCAACCAATTAGTCGAATGGCCATCACAGTATCTGAAGCCTCTTTCCTCGGCCAGTGGGTGTCTTGAAGTATTCGGTCTTTGTTTAGCAGGGTTGTCTTTGAGCAGGATCTTGGAAATAAATTATGCCAGAAGGAATCGAACACGCCTTGGTAGCTCAGTATCATAGGCTACGAGTCACGGCCGATTGAGCCATCCTTGAATCGCCTACTCTTGCAAGCCGAATACAAGGAGAGATTAATTATCTTGGCATTATGGAGATGAAACTTAAACTGTCGGTTTAACATGAAAATCGAGCACATGGCATTGAAGAATCGATGTTAGAAATCATACTATTGTTGACAATATAAATGCTTGACATTAACTTCCGGATTATCAGCGATGCAGCAACCCAACAGACAAATACGATGATGCCAACTTCAATTCGGATATGACAAGCAAAGAAAATAATGCGGAAATTAAATCGGGCAAGAAATTTCACGTTGATTCCCGCCGATGTAAAAAGGTATATCCCATATTTCTTTGTAGATTAAAACAATAATATCATGAAGATTGTTCTGAATTCGAAAACTGATACGACCTCTCATTGGATGTTTTACCACTTTGAAAACTCAGGGGCCTGATCTCTTTCTTGAATCTGTGTGAAAATTATCATGAATTAAAAATAAGAATAAAGCTATAAATACAGCACTCTGAGTTGATTCAGCCATTATTGAGGAATGTTTCAGCTACACTTAAAAATATTATAGAAGGATATTTATAGGTTTGCTGAAATAAACCTATGTGAAATCCTTTTCTTCGAGAAAAAACCCCGCATCAATTCTGCGCAAAAGTAATTAATTACTCATGAAAGAAAAAGACAGAACTTTCATTTCTTTGCTTTTTCAAGTATTTTCTTAAATGTAATGCTTAGAATAGTCGGGTTCTTGGCGTGTTTAGAGCAGCGCGATAAATGACATAAAGTTTTAAATCCCACGAGCTCCCTACGAGGTTGATCCACGACTTGATGCGCCGCGATCCCGAACAACCTCGAATCGCTTGAAACATTATTGAAGAGAGCATGGCCAAAATCTTTGTCTATTGGAATTTTTCAGCATTCGAATGTCGTCGTATTACTGTCTTTGCGCTTGATCTTGTTGATGCTTCATCCTGAGCACCTTAGAGCGACCTCGAGTTGATTGATCGTCAATAGATTCTATGCCCTTTCAGGTATGTAAATGACTCCCGGCAGTCCGATTCATTGACGCCCGATGTTTGATCGAGCATCTCGCTTCTTGATAGCGAAATCGGCTGAGGTAGGAAACACCTACCATTCGACTTTTAATTATGCCAGTAACTTGGATAATTACCGCGTTGGCGACGGCTTGCTTGCTCTTGCCGTCTCGAAGCTTCATCACCATGAAGTCTTGTATTACGTCGGCTAAAGCGTTTATCTACCGACCTCGATACAAACTTCGTTTGCCTTTCGTAACTTTCAGGAAGTATCTTCTAGTGCACTGACACATGAATTTTACCGACATCCATTTAAACATCGAAACTCCCACGTAAGCACAGCAGTTTAATAGCAAAAGCCTGCAATAGATTTTCACGCGTAATTTAATGTAGATCCTCACTTGAGTTGAGCCGTCATCGTAGAAACACACATTACCCATTATCACAAATTTTCTTGAATCCTTCATACCCGATAGCTTTTAGAAGCCAAAGATCTTCCGGTATTAACGTGATATCGAGCACTTATGCTCACTTAATCTCCTTTTATCTTTGACGAGCATATTCCAAGAAATCTCCGGTGACAACCTGTGATGTTCAGCTTATTGTGAGAGTCAATCGCATCTCACCGTTAGTCACCCAACCCGGCATCAGCAATCTTATTGATAAATCTGACCTCTGAATAGTCTTTGTCATCAAAACCCGTTGAATATTACCAATAATTTAGGTATCAGCGTCAACCTAGCAAAGCATTGATATCGATTGTTAGGAATCTATACGGTATTATTGATCCCGCGTACTTGGCGGTGATATGAATTAAATCAGGATGCAGCAACCCAACCGAATGAACCGGATGATATAACGAATTCCGGATCTTAGCAATCATCTGAGTAAATCGGACACGAATTTTTACCGTATACGCCGATGTGAAGATGCATCCCGGAAACGCGGATTAATAATATGTGAAGATTGTTACGGGGATTGAGCGCGATACGACGCCCCAGTGAATGATTTCTCGCATGAAACTTCGAGCCTGAGAGTCTGCATGTTGCTTTCTGTGAATCTCTACGTGACTCTTTTGACCTTTGAAATTATAATAAACTCTCATAATTTTAAGATCAGGCAAGCTACTACAATCGCCTCTGAGTTGATTTTAATGCGCCCAATTGGGGTGGTGGTGTTCCCTTGCTTACAAAGAAATACTACCTTGAGGATATTTATAGGTTTACTTGACAGCACATAAGAAATTACTTTTCTTGAAGAGCCACATCGATTACTTGCACAAAAAGTTAATTAACTATTCCTCAAGAAGAAGACTAAAACTTTTCTTTTCTTGTTTTTCGATATTTTCTTAAGTGTAATGCTTGTAGAATGTCAGGTGTTAACCCCAGCGTGTTTAGTATTGCGTCTGACAGAGATTCGCGTCTTAAGCCTTTCACAATTATATATCCGATTGGGTTTATGCATTCAGATATAAAATGTTTAAAGTGCAAATGGAAAGGTATGCTCTTATTATCAATTTTGTTTTGGTTGGTTGACAACATTAACTAAGTCACTGTTGATTGTATTAAATGAATCTATCTCATTTCATATCGAAATTAATCCACATAGTCCATTTATATAATTCAAAACAAATTAAATCCAAATCATAATTGTGTTCATCACCTTTAATTTATATAGTTGCTACCTTAATGTTGTTTTGACTATTGATTCTCTTTTAGGTTGGGTTAAGTAAAATAGAAATATCGGCCGAAGACGAGTTTCTAAATTGTAGTTCATTTCAACTATTTAATTGAGATTATTACTATGCTAAATGTTAGTGTTATCTATCATCACAGTTGTTATTGTGTCAACATGTCGTTTTTATGTTACTCAATTTTGGTATACTAAAATGAAATACTCTCTTGAATATCAATAGACCAACACCCTACTTAGAGAAACTTCTTCAACATATATGAAACATGAAGTAAATAGTAACATTTACAGTACATTGAAGCCATAACATACATAACCAAATCAACAGTGAAAGTTACAACTTACATACATAAACATGAGATGCATTGTGGTTGCAAAAAGACAATTATTTTATGAATTTAACAAGTAAAAAAGTTGCCTCATGCCCTCATAGCTTAAATAGGTCAACTCCTGATAATTCAAGTGGCACAGAGTGAAATTTGGCTACGTAATCAGTTACCACAAAATGTTTGTACCTTGAAGGGTTCCTTTCATATCCCAACTCTTTAATCGGACCATAGATTTTGGGAGGAACAACGCCACCCATGAAGAAACACGCAGCTGATATCCGAGGTCCTATATCATTGGCGATCACTCTATGCTTAACGCTTCTAAATTTGTCATTCGATAATATCTGAAGGAAGTCTCCGATATTAACAATAAGCGCGCCAGGAATAGGCTGGACATCGATCCACTGGTTCTGGTGCAGGACCTGAAGGCCACCAATGTGATCCTGTAAAAGAATAGTGATAAACGCGGGATCTGTATGCTTGGTTGATCCTATAGTTAATTCGGGTTCAGGACAAGGTGGATAGTAATGGCACGCTATATGGCGCCCTCTCCCACATTCCATACGACTTCCCAAATAATCTGGCGCCAGGCCTAGAGCTTCTGATAGAAATTGAAATAAATGTTCTCCCACTTTTGAGACATGATTTATGTACTCAAATACTCCATCTCTGAAATAATAAGGTTGTTCAAAAATTTCATTCAATTATAGTAAATAATCATGATGGAACAGGAAAAACAATATTGTCTACTAAAGTTGTTTGAAAATACCTACAAACTTGTGGTAGTTCTTGAGCCTCAATATCAGAGATAACCATAGAAATGTTCAAAGTGTCCCTCCAGTTAGCTGATGTTGATCTATAAAGATCCAAATTGCTTTCATATCTCACTTTCCTCAAACGATCACGCGAGTAAAGCTCTTTCTTCATCTCTACATCTTGTTCATGAAACAAGCGTATACTAGAAATCATTTCATCCAAAACACTCACTGGGATACCATGGTTCACCACCTGGAAAAATCCCCATTCTTCTGACGCTTGGCCTAATTGATCGACTATCTTTTTTCGCTGATTCTCAGTTTCTGTTGCACCAAGATCTATAACTGGGACTTGAAGATCAGACATGACGGTATTTAACTCTTCAGCAAGCTCCTCTGGTGGTCGGATGAATATCTTTGGAACATTCTTAATCCCAGCATCTAATAGGCCTTTAACGCCAGCTTTTGAATCATCAAAAGCCTTGAGCTCATCTTCTCTGTTATATTCTTGATCAGGGATTGACATATTTGATTCTCAGGTTCAGGCAGATGAGTGAAGTCAAAGTACTGCAGTTCTCTATGTTATAACAGCTGATTGAAACGACTAAATACTAAATAACATGTGGGCGACTAAGTCAATATCAACATTCACATGCCCAAAAGCTCTAAGAGATGCCGTCTAAAGGATAAGAGGGGGTCGAATAATATGCAACCTTATCTCTATAATAACAGAAACACTATTTCTAAATTGATCCGGGAGTAAAGTGCCATCGCAGTCTACTACTTCACAAAAATAAGAAACGTAGATAATGAAATGGGCGACTAATTCAGAAACATCAAATATTATCAATAATATACTATCAAATTCTCTCTCTGTTATATGAATTACATATCTTGCCTGTGTAAATAAACCATTCAAATAAAAACAAAAGAAGTAATTAAACAATGATTGTTGAGTAATACTGTACAAAAATCAAGATTCAAGAAAATAATCCTTCTCAGCAGGCAGCAGCTAGTCACATGCAGATGGATGTACCTTATTGACTAATGGCTTGACGGGGTCATCAATTTTTATAGTTTATAATTTTAAACTTATCAATAGTGAGATTGGACATCGAAATGGTGACATACAGATGGAAGATTGGAAGTATCTTAAACTATATGAAGTATTGGATTTCTAAATCTTATCATGTGTTGTTTCATTCTCCATTAATCTTGATTATTGATACAAAGTCCGAGAACTACAAAATAAAATTGAGATACTAAACAAATGTGGAAATAAGTCGCGCCAACTTGATCATATTGATTACGGGATTTGGCTAGCTTGGAACTGATTGAATTGCATTTCAATGCCCTTTATTCAATAAAAAGTTAAATTATCATAAAAAAGTTTATATTCAAATAAATATAACATATTTATTAATTAAACATTACAATATCATAAAATATAGTGGAAAGTTCCAACAACTTCAGAGTTCAATAATCTTTATCGTTTTCTTGTGACAGCTTCAAGTATGGCAGGATAGGAGTTTCATCTTGCCATTTTTGGAGGTATAAATCTGTATATCCTTTGAATGTAGTCTCCTTGTAAAGTGGGGGATTTTCTTTGGACACTAACTCCTTGATTGGTCGATATAATCTTGATGTATATGCTTCTGTCACTTGTGGCCTTAGGAAACTTGCTACTGATATTCTTGGACCTTCTCTTTTTGAAATTACTCTATGGTATATGCTCTTAAATTTATCATTGGTAATGAGCTGCATCAAAGAGTAAAGGGAGTAATTAAAAATCGTAAACTGTTATATCATTACTACGGATTTTAAAACAGTACCCAAATGACGCTTTTTATAAGAGATATCGAAGTGTATAAAAGTTTGAATGCATTACCTGAAGCAGATCTCCAACAAATACTACAAAAGCTCCTGGGTGAATGGATGGAACATCAAACCATTCATTTTCGTGAAGTATTTGAAGACCACCTATGTGATCTTGTAGGAGTAAAGTCAAGAATCCAATATCTGTATGTTTCAGAGCACCTAATGTTAAATCAGGTTCTGGACAAGGTGGATAATAATGTCCAAGAAGAACTTGTCCCTGTCCACATTCCATGTCACTCAAGCAGTTTTTCTCAAGTCCGAGTGCCTCTGAAACCACTTCAAATAAGGTCGCCCCCAATTTCTTCATATGTTCTGAATATTCCAACATTATCTCTCTGAAAAATATTCAAACGGATATCAATGATAATTGAATATTAAACCACATATTTGTCTGCATGCATAAGAGATTGACCGAATCCCAGGTTGATATAACAAGACACGTTAGTATAACAAGATATTCGAGGTATGTACCACACTGATATTGTTAGCGAATATCTCAATTCTCAGGTCAACAGATACTCCGTATAACAACCCACATTGTATAACAAGACCTTCTACAAAAGTCAAAGATTAGCGGTTGCGGATCTCGTTAAAAAAAAAGACCTTCCAGATAAGTACTACCTCTGAAAGATTGTCTAGTTTTATCTTTTTAACTTTTTCATAATTAAAATTTGACCGTAGATATTTTTATTTGTGGTGTATAATATTTGATGAAAAATATATCAACAGAAAGAGTTTATAAATGCAACCAATTGAGTGAATTCTTAACGTATTGTTCGCATTGAAGTCTATAAATACAAGCATGACACATTATTTGGGTCACAAACCTGCAAATAGGAGGCAAATCTTCAGGCTCAGGTGGAAATGGTGCCATAACACTAGTAAATGTATCCCTCCAATCAGTTCTGGGCAAATGATAAAGAGAAGAGTTGCTGTTATAAACGAAGCTCTTCTTTGAATCCCTCGTATAATATTGCAGTTTCGTCTCAGTCCGCTGTTCATGAAATGCCCGAACAGATTCCAACATTTTATCAATGACGGAAAGAGGAATTCCATGATTGATAACCTGAAAGACCCCTATTTTACATGCTTCTCCAACTTCCTTCACAATATCAGAACGCAAAGTTGGATTCTCATTGTTCGCATTGAAGTCTATTAATGGTATGCTAAACTTCAAATCTTTTCCATTGTCGAATCTTCCATCCATCATTTTGATGCTCGGGTTTTTGACAAAGATACGAGGTATCTTTGTCACACCAGCATCTACTAATCCTTTGACGCCTTTTTTGGTTTCGTCAAAGGATTTTAGTTCTCTTTCCCGATCATAACCGAGAAATACATCAATCCTTGGGGCAGGCACCATTTTAATGGATGAAATTGATTAAGAAATCAAAAGAGAAAAGCTTTTATCAACAATCTTGATACTTGGAATGAAGACTTTACAAGAACTGGTAATTAAATAGAACGAGCTCTACAATACTTTGGTAGTTTGGTATATTTAATTTGAAAAACAATCACGTGCGAAATTCATCAGTAATCTTTTTAGCAGTACAAATCATATATAGAACAAATTAAATATTACTTTTAAATTTTAATTTACATGAAAAACATCTACATAACTCCAGAAAACCTACATGAATATATGCTATATTTACTAAATTATAATAAAGGTTTATGTCGCCTTCTTGACTTACCATAAATGTTGCAGATGACTTCCCTCGTCTAAATTATAAAAATTTTGCAAACTAAAACATTTCCACTGTTATTTAAGAATTTAAAAATGTGTGCTTGATTTCATGTCTTGTGGTCTTTCTTGAAAACTTTGGAGACTTTTGAATTATATAATCAAGCTGCATGAATTCATAATATCTATGCTATTTTAATTTTAGTATGTAGTTGTTTGTTGTTAGGTAGTTTATTCATTAGATTTTGTAAATAGTGTAATTTAATTAAATTTTGTATAAAGAAAGTATGAATATAATTTAATTTAATGATTGATGAGATGGACAAATAAGATTTAAGGAATACAATGGAAGCGTAATAATGGCTAGACATCCCCCCGATGACTTCCTAATTAAATATTGAGGCTGAGCAAGTTTTTCCTCATTTCACATGGAGATGGTCCTCATAGAGGGGCTGAGGCTAGCAGTCTAGCACTGGGCAGGCTTATTTGACCATTACTTCAAATACGAAGTTCCCAATACATACAAATCATACAATACATATTATATCTTGAATATTACTATATGAGCACATGAGCGAGTGAGCATTCGATATCAGGACTTAAGTGCATGCATTATTCTACGGCCAGTAAGCGAGTCGAATTAGGCAGAGCCTCGAGAGGTTCGAGCTGTTCGAGCTGCATGAGAACGAGCCGCCAGTCGATTACTCGAAATCACCGAATATCAAAACAAAAAGCTCGGCTCGAGTTCGAAGATCAAATTAAGAACTGAAGTTCAGTCGATTAATTCCGAAATGTCGAAACGGCTTGAGAAAAAGCTCGATTTGAATGTCAAAATGTGAAGCAATTAAATAAAAAAGACAACAAATTAAAATAATTAAATTAAAAAAACATCAAATTAAAATCCCAAAATTAAAACATAATAGAAATCATAACTCAAATCCTAAAATAAAAAACGAATTAAACCAAAAAACATCAAATTGAACAAAAACAAATCATATTTGAATTTAAACCTTTGTAAACATCACGTCGTCTTGAAATGGCTGTAAATCGTAGTTGTTGATTCTTTGGAAAGAATATAAAAAGAAGGGGGATGGGATTGGGGATTTTCTGGAAAGAATATAAAAAGGAGGGAGGGGCGTTGAGGATTTTCTAAAATTATTTAAAGTCCATAATCAAATTTCAAATTTATAAATATTAAATTTCGTATCTTCTACAAAAGATCATTCAATTTTTTTCGATAGTCGAAATTATTTAAAACTCAACCAGCAAAAATTAAAAATTATATGAAAACTGCATACCCTCGTCTACAAAATGTTCATAATTTTCTTTTCAATAGTTAAAATTATTTAAACTCAACGCTTGAAATTCAAAATTTATAAATCTTAAATATGGCGTCGTCTACAAAAGATCGTTCAATTTCTTTTTGATAGTCGCGATTATTTAAAACTCCAGCAAACAAAATTGATAACTTATGATCTTATATACTTATTACGCCATTGCCGAGATTGTTCAATAGACAAAATTAAGTATTATTAGAGAAAGATTATACAGATTAATTTTTTAATTATCAAATTAACAAACTTGCCATCATAATTTATATACATAACATTGATTTGAACAAATTATAATATTTTAGTAAATTGAGTTAAATATTAATGCTAAATATTTTTTCATCGTATATTAACAATATTTTCATCTTATTTTTAACCAGGTATTCTTAACATAATACTTTTGATTATTCAAGTAAAAATAATGTGTCAGTTTGTATCCATTAATAAGTTTATTAAGTAGAGAGTCATAATTTCGCTATCATAATATACAACTTGTAATAGAGTCCTCTGATAAAATAATTACATTTAAATGTAGAATCACTTATATTATAGAATTTATTTGAGTCTTTTATTTTAATTAAAAATTTATCAATCGTTATATCTTAGTTCATTAAAATTATTTTTTTAGTCAGTTGAAGAAATAGAGATTTTAAATTGACTCACATATATATAGATAATTATAGATATATAGATAGATAGATATTTTGTATGACATTTTATTAAGATCATGATACATATTTTTTTTTAATCAAATTATCTTTTAAAAACAATGAAGTCACATGTGATGATCTTAACGAAGTGTTACAGAAAAATGTACCAAATGATCTTTTCTTATCTATCTTAAACGATTCAACTAGAGATTTGACACGAATTGCTATATCCTTTGAACAATATTTTTTGGGAAATAAATTATCAAGTTACCTTAATACCCTTATTTGTAAGTGTAGTATTTGAGAAAGTTTCAATTATGGGCAAAATAACCATTTTCTCAAAAACACTATTTAAGTGTCTGGCTGATGAAACATGAAATTTACAAAGCGAAAACAAAGGAGAGGCGCGCCGATTCACAACAAAATTCCGTGTTGTATAATGTGTGATAGATATCACAATGTAATTTAGATTAAAATCGTACCTTGTACAATGAAGCGCTTATAGGATGAAGAAAGTGAATTATCTTTATGTTGTATTGGGCGTGTGAAGCAAAATAAAAAAGTTAGTAATGTCTTACCTAGCACATTGTGGGATAATTGTCACCTTTCGAATCCCGTATTTAGGAGGCTACCGTATCTCGCTTGATACTTGTCAGATATCTTTGATGTAATACATGGAAAGCTCTCAGTATGTAGTTTCTAACGATCCATAGCTTGCCCATAGAATCTGTAGATATCTGATCCAAAATGCTGGCCGAATCACTGAGGTTCGAAGGCATATTTGAATGTTACATCATATACAACTCCTCATGTTTGAGATGATTCGATCTTTTATGTATGTTTGTATTGGGGTAAATTAAGTTAAGGCTAGAATTTAAAAATTAAATCAGACGAGGGTGATTGAAGCATTCTTTAATATCGATCATTATAAGTATAAAGCATATGGAGTATACTCTATGTTCTTTAGCTCATGTTACCTACAATGTAACAAATAGTATACTCCATCCCACATCGGCAGTGTTGCCCAACAACCTTGGATTGTGTTCCTATAAGATAAAATGCTCAACGACATTGAAATTTTAAAAAGGGTCGGTTGGCTAATTATGCCACTCCTGCCTGAGCTGGTGGGAGCTGTATGGCTATCAAGACATATGGCCGACATAATTTGTGGAATCTTATAGGGTTGGCTCGCTTGGCCGACCCTCCTATTCATGTAACAAGTTTATTAATTTGTAATCAAATGTAACTCATAATTCTTGATACAAATTTTTAGTTTTTGATTTTTAGTTTGTGAACCATTCTTCACCTGTGATCTCGACCAGAATGTTTCATATTTATATTTTTATTCTAGAGACGTGAAGGTACCACAACAGTATCAGATATCCCTAAAAGGGCACACAGCTCAGGATGCAATGACTTCCGAATCTCCGAGTACGCCTTCCTGTTCCACCTCTTTTTTGCCAAATCTTCGCCCAACTGCACGGCAGCCTTGAATGCCTCCTCCCCATTAGCATGAATTGAGTCAACAATCCCCATCTGCACTGCCTCATCCCCTTTAATCTTCATGGCTCTCAAGACCAAGGCACGGCATGCTGTGGCCGAGCTAATCTTCGATCTAATTAGTGCAGTGAAATAATCTGGCAGTGTCATCCCTATGTCTAATTCACTCATGTAGAGAACACCTTTATCAGACCTCATCATGACATAATCATGGCACATAGCTAGCATAAGCCCTGCAGCTGCCGCGTGGCCGTTGATCGCCGCTATAGTAGGCATGGGAAGGGAGATGAAATCAGTTACTAGTGGTTTGAATAACTCTACCATGTTCATGAGCCTGTCCTTGGCACCCTGAGCAGAGCCGGCTGCTTGCGCATACCTGAAATGTATTCAAGTCCTCCTTTAATCTGAACAGTGGTAAAACATTATAGCAGAATAACAACATTCATCAAATTAATCTGTTCCAATCCAATGATTAACAAATTACTGACAAATCTGACCCAAATATCATTAGAAGTTAACCATATATAACCAAACAAGGAATTTTGACTAGAGATAGGTCGATCATTTTCCTCTAATAATCGAACTCTACCTAATAATTCAAATTAAAAGCTCCTACTTTTGCCCAATTATTTAATTGAAACTATCAAATGGAACCACTTTGGCAAATAATAAGCACTAGTAAAACATTATAGCAAAATAACGACATTCATCAAATTAATCTGATTAAATTTGATGAACAACAGTTTACTGACAAATCTGACTTCAAATGGCATTAGAATTTAAAACCATATATAACCAAACAACAAATTCTTCTATATATATGTCAATGAATTTCCTCAAATAATCAAACCCCACCAGATAATTCATCATTAAAGATCCAACTTTTGCCCAATCTATAATAAAAAACAAGCAAACATACAATCATTTTGGAAAACCAACAATCACACTTAGTGGTGGAACCAAGGGTAGGCATGAGGTAGACGATTCTAATAATTTTTTTATAAATAAATCTCTACAATTGAAAAATAATTTTTTTGAGATAATCGAATGATATAGCGGTTGAGCCTAGCAGCGAAGATTCGAATCATTGTAAGGGAAAGACATTAGGTATTGTAATCTTACTTATCAAAAAAGAAGAAGGAAAGTTTAGTATACGGTTGCTCAAAAATTATTTGGTTCGCCCTAGTAAGAGTATCTACTATCTCAAAACACCTCTTTATTTCATATCTAGAATAGGGAGGAGAAAGAAAAGCAAAAAAGTATTAAAAAATAAGATTTTCTATCTTAAAAGTTTTTTTCAAATATTTTAAGGAATGCCTCATATTTGCACATTCACTAAACCACTTTTATTCTTGAAATTAATTGATGTGATTGTTATAAAGAATAAAATAGTAAAGCTGAATTTGTGTAAAAGTTAAAAACTAGTAACTAAATTTGATAAATTGATATAAAAAGTTCATTTTCTTTTTGTATCCATTCCTTCATCACCGTACATGAAATTCCTGGAAATTCCTTGTTCTGACACAGACTCCTACTGTTGTGTACATAATCAAACCCCACCAGATAATTCACATTTAAAGAACCTACTTTTTTGGCCAAACGCCCAAACTGGCAAATAAATCCAAAAGTGTATTCATACAATCAATTTATTTACATAAACACCAAAACAAACAATCATTTTAGCAAACAAATCCAAAAGGGTATTCATATAAACAATAAAATCAAAATATTGGGTTATTAATATTAGTCATACCGAAGATCGAAGCCATTAGAAAAGAATTTTCCATGAGCAGTAGTAATAAGAGCCGACCCATTAACGGCTTGAGACTTGGCTTGAGCTAGAGCCGATCGAATCGAGCCGATTAGCTCTGGATTGAGCCGATGCTCATCTTCTCCTGTTAAGGTTAGGTACAAGATGTTGCCTCTCTTCTCTAACGTGCACATGATTCTTGAAAAAAGAAGATCAGATGGATAATGGTCTACAGAATAGGACTTTTAACTAGACTACTAAATTGTATTATAATAGTAACTCCGTTGTATTTTAATTATATTTCTACATATTTACACATAGATTAATAAAAATATAAAATTAGTCAAAAATTATATTGAAAATATAAAATGTCAATTAATCAAAATTATATAATTGATTGATTGATAATTGTCGCAATAATGTTAAGTCATTGAAAATATAATATCTGATTTTTAAATTAGAAAACAAATATTTTCGAATAAAAATTAAAATTAAAAAACGAAATAAAGAAGAAGAGAAGAGATATATTACACATATATTATATGAAAGCTCCACTCAATAGTTTAAACTGAATATTACAAATTTTATGCTCGAAATAGTTATCTGGACTCAAAATGACTCAAACTGAATCGATATTATTTTTAGGTTCGACTCGATACATTGTTTGAGTGTGTGATATTGTGTTGAGAAAGCAAGAGATTAAAATGTGGTCGGTTCGGTTCAAACCGAAAAACTTATATATCAGTTTTTAATCGATTTGCTTGGTTGAAAAATGGTTTTAAAAAATCAAAAATTACAAGAAATAATTGGCTTCGGTTTTAGAATAAAAAATCGTAACCGACCAAACCGAACCATTTTCTAATTAAAATACTTATATTTATGATATTTTTTATTTAATTTTTAAAATAAATTATCAAGAACCCCAAAGTCCAAACCAACAATTTAAATTTAACTTTCATTTATTAAGAAAGAATCTTAAGATAAAGAGAATCGATTAATCTGAAGTGAAGTGATGTATCTCTTTGTTTTCTAGCCTAACAAACACTTAAGTTCATTTGCAACTTATAAAAGATACATCAAATAAATTGATTTTAGTAAAATTTAGTATATGGGTTAGTGTATCTAAAAAATAGAAGAATAGATTTAACAAGGATTTGAAAAACCAACCGTATCAAACCCAAAACATCAATACGTGATACTTCGACTGGGAGATGCGAGATTTGATAGTTGGGCCTCTCATGTCGGCTTGGATCATATCAATAGTGAAGTTATTTATTTGATAATTATGAACTCTATTTGAAGGATACAATGTCATAAATGAAATAAAACATTATCATCATCATTTACGTAACAAGGAGAAAACTTTAACCCAAATAAGAAAAACTAACTTATATGGGCAATTTCTGATTTCCCTCAATAAGATGACATATATTGTTGTCCTATTTGTACTTTTCATTTGTGATTGTACAATAATCTCTCATTATATAATTCCATCTCAGTATACGGCCGGTTTGCTTCCGCTTAATTTGGTTTATATATTTTCCATCAACATCATCAAATCAAATATCAAATATAAATTTCATTTACAATTACATATGTTCTTGTCTACGATCTTTAATTTTATTTCTTTAAGACCCTTGAAAAATTGTTCTTGCAACATCATAATCTAGTTAGTCCAAAATACTACTTTCTATTTTAATGAAACTTTTTATGAGGATAAAATTTTGATCTTGATGCTCTTTAACTATATTTATTAAAATTTAAAAAATTGATATTATGAAAGTATTTTAAAAGACGAATCCAAATATATAAATTTTATATTTTTTAGAATAAAGAAATATTAGTAATGGATTGTCAAAGTTTAATTTCTAAAAAGTTGAACGATAATTAAAATGGATTGGAGGAATACAATTCCATTCAAAATGAGATACTAATCACAAAAAATCTCCTAAACTAATAAGAAAAATAATAATATCTCGAAAATAATTAATTTGAACAAGCCTAATACAAACATTTGATAATGCTATCTTGACCTTTAAAGAGTATCAATGTCCCATGTCCAAGGAAATCAACGATGCTTACCGTAGTCTAGTCTTTGTTATATATATATATATATATATATATATATAGGAAGAGGAAATTGTTGGATATTGAATGTAAATTTTATTTTTATCGGAATGTTGAAAAATTATTAATTAAGCGATTTAATCTTTGAATACAAATTAGAATCACAGAGGATTATACAATTTGCTCGATTGTGTTATATATAAGAGAGAAATCTGAAGTTAATTAGGATTCCGAATTCTTAGATTGAATGTGGAGTGTGCAAGACCTAATTATACAAATGTCGTCGATTGAGATGACAGTGCCGATTCACACGTTATTTTAACTAGCGGGAATTTTGTTATTGTACATATAAATTATTATATTGTGTTAGAGCATTCAATTGTTGGTTTTGTAACTTCTCATCAGATTGAATGTTATTAGTGTGACTTATGATTATTAGTAGTGGTTTTGAATATTACTTAATGAGTATGATGACTTAGAAAGTTACATATACATTCTATAACCCGCCCGGATCATTATATTTATATAGGTATTTTCAATCACTTTCAAGGAGGATGAGGGAAACTTTTGATGTTTTGTTTTTGTAGGTTTCTTAGGTATGTGTTTGAGGTAATAATCTATTTCTGGAGTTAATTTCGAAGTGAGAACTATTAGGGTCTTACAGTCGCTTGCCCAGGCGAATTTATCTTGGGAGGCAAACAACTTACGTGATCTAAACACTAACGGGAGTAAGGAATTCTTTAAAATATTACACACAACTTAATCTAATATTTTTACATATTTTAAATTGACTTTATATTTTACTACAAGTACTTTTTAAAATACCCTTTAATCGTTGTTATTAATAACCAAGCATGGACATCCTTTATTTAACTTGTTTATTTAGTTTTGTACATACATGGCTGGAGACAGAGGGAAGTAAATATTATTTTACAATGGTATTATGCTGACTATGCTCCCAAATAAAATTAAACAATCTTAATATATATACTACTTCATATATAGTTTTGTTGTGAGATAATTGAAGAAATGGTTTTGAAGCGTCGAGTTGAAACAACCGCCAAATAGTATCATTATAGTAGTTAGTCATTTTGATTTTAGCGCGAAAGTTCTTGGCTTTGGTCAAAACTAACATTGCAGCAATCTTACCATTTGAAGTTGTAGTTTAATTACATACGTAAATTGTTTTAAAAGTTTTCTTTGGTGCAGTAACGTCGCATTGTCTCGAATGTTAGATTTAACGAGCTGGTTTGGGGACGAATCCTGGCTTTGTCGTTCTGAGAATTGCTTCTTCTGATAACAGTATTAATGAAATCTGTTTTAGTGCCACTATCGGATTATTTTGGCAATTTTCTCTTTTGTTGTTGTATATATATATATAAAAAGTGAAATCCGTACACTGGAAGTAGATTATAGTCATGATCAATTCAAATAGTTGAATCTTTCAAATCACCATTTTCTCCATTATTTGTCTTTGTAGCTTCGACGAAATTTGTGGCAACTCCAGGATAAGCGTCTGGAGAGGGGTGGAAGAGGTCTCCGGCGACGTTAATTCCGTTCAAGGTGCACTTTCCCGAGCCCTTGGTGGGAATGTAAGTGCATGGAGAAGCTTTAGACGATTGGGGGACTCCACCTCTTGGGAGAGACTGGAGTAGTAAACTCTCTTCACTTAAAGCTACACCAAAAGGCCTTGTGGCTTGAGCTACATGCAAATTAATTGAAATAGTAATCAAGATGGAAAATAATATAAAAATGGAGTAGAATTGCTTATGAAAGTCCATTATTTTGTTTATTTGTTTATTTGAGCTAGCTCTGGGATTATATCTATATTTTTCTTATTTTATGAAGGTGATGAAAAGGCAAAAGGGTAGGTGAGTATATATATAGGCAGTCATAGAACATAGCTTGTTTGAACAAACAATATTATGGGACTACTTTGACCTAAGTTGGCTCGCACAATTGATTTTTAATAAAATTGACTATTGAAACAGTCTAGGGTTTGACCAAACATGAGATGACCTTAATCTAAACTAAAAATCAAACGAGACGAAAGTCTGAACGCGGAAAGAATTCTAATTAAATTAAATTATCATGTAAATAAAGTGAATGAAAAGAACTACGGAGTATATTTTATACAATATATTTTTCAGTAAAATATTATATAATAATGCATTGACAAATATTTGGATTCGAAAAAGTAAAAATCAATTAAATAAAATTTAAAATTGAATGATATCTCTAAAATATAGGGAGTATTATTATTTAACCAGTAAGAATATATAGGGAATATTTGCATGCTCCTCAACATTTTTCATAGCGTTTAGTCGTTTACAATTTAGTTCAGAATTTGTAAATTTAAATGCCTGGAAGAACTTGGGCTTTCGGGTCAAATACGTTGAAATTTATCTTCTTTACGTAGTTAGCTGAGTTGCTATACACCTAAATAGTACTCCGTATTTCTTTTAGAGTCAAAATATTATTTCATCCATGATGCTCCACGGTTAGGGGTGTCTTGTGAAAATCAATCGGCCGATCGAGCCAGAAAATAAGCGAGCTTTTTGCTGTCGATTGAAACCAAATCGATGTAGGCGACCTCGGATAGGGCGAAATAATTTAGGTTGACCTTTGAAATAACGAACCGATTTAAATTTTTACGTAGATTTTTGATTTTTCGTTTATTATATTTTCAAGATCTTGTAGTATTTATTATTTTATATTTTTGAGAATTTTGGTTTAAGCTTGTTCATTATTGATATAATGTAATAAGAGATATATATCTTTCTAAAGTTAATAATATCTCTATAGAGATATGTAAAAAGATTTGTATTATGTATTGAATGTGTATATAGATTGTATAATTAATCTTAAAATGAGTTCATTGAAATTACATGTATTTAAATCTAGTCTTGGGAGCTTGGTACTTTGAGAATTTCGAGGCGATAGTCTCGAAATTATTTCCAAGCAGAAATAGAGCAAGAAACTATGGGAACCGAACCGATTTAGGTTTAGGTTCGACAAAACAAAAAATTAGAAATGGAATAGAAAGAAAATACAAAAGAAATAAAAAGGGTGTCAGTTTTTCAGGTTTGGCTCGAAACCCGAACCGAACCGATCCGTGCATAGCCCTACCCTCGGTAATGTTTGAAGGAGTTTGCATCAGGGGTAAAATAGCCATTTCATTTTTTAATTTTGTTTAATAAATGTTCTTAAAGTTATTTTAAACAAGGTACATATCTTTTTTATTTTTAACTTTTACCTTATAATCATATTTGTAATAATTAAACAAAACTGTCCTTGTAAAAATTAAATAGCACATGTGTGGCACATGACACATTTAATAGTGAGTTAACAGATTTTTGGACGGAAATATCAATTGGAGACACTTTGT
The DNA here is from genome assembly GCA_019722365.1 of Lithospermum erythrorhizon. NCBI lineage: Eukaryota > Viridiplantae > Streptophyta > Magnoliopsida > Boraginales > Boraginaceae > Lithospermum > Lithospermum erythrorhizon. The sequence goes on along the minus strand of JADFUC010001973.1, from coordinate 165,331 downwards.
AAAGTTAATTGATCAATTGAGACATTTTAAAACACTAGTAACGGAGAGCGTCGCGATACGCGCTTGTCTGTCGATTCTCCAAATATTGATACATTTTTGATTAATTAATCATTTAAAAATGTGTACTTTCTGACTCTTTTGAATTTTTCTAATTAATATTTTTTTTTAAGGGAATCTTTTGATCGCAATAACTGCTAATATAATATACAAAATTATACTAAATACGATGTCAATAGAAATCTTTATCGAGATGTCCCACAAAGAGAATCTGAAATATTACTTTAACAATTTGATGTCATACGGCTAAATGTATTGTGGTGTCTCAATGATATAGTATCGTGAATTATTTAAACATGTCGGTTAAGTGGTATGCTTTAAAAAGTATAATTTAATTTTATCGATCTCGATATCTAAAATTCATAGTTGCATGAAATTAAATAACAATATTAATAATAATAATAATAATAATAATAATAATAATAATTTTACTAAAATCATATGGTTATTTAACTAATATCTATTATAATAATTATAGCAGTTCTCTGAGAATAAACAATAATAATAATTTTACAAAAATATATGATTATTTCTGCTATTATAATAATAATATTAATAATTCTACATAAAATATATTATTACTTAACTCACACACGTTATTAAAGATTGAAAATGGCATGCGATAAAGAAAATTATATTGATGAAAAGGAGTAATAAATTAATAATATATAATATATGAGGCATATTCTTCTGAATTGAATCATAAAAGTTATACATGTAAAAATTGAGCAAAAATAATTGTATTATTCAATGCATGCCTTTGAATCAGTAAACATGCACTGAAGATATAATAAACAAAGTTAATTAAAAATTGGGAAATTAGGATGCACGACAATTGAAGAAATATATATATATATATATATATATATATGTGTAATGTATCGTCACCAGAGTAAATGCGGTAATATAGATGATTACTGTATTAATAATCTTGCATTATATGGAAGTATCTGATTATGATGAATATTTAACTTATTCACATACTTGTTTTTTTATTTGACATTTTAAATATCTCGGTGAAATTTTGGTATTCTTAATTCACTTATTATTTTAATAAATATAAAGTTATATCATTAGATTAAATGCTTTGAAAATAGTTCATAATATTATTTTCTTATAATGTTTGAACAAATAATATGAAAATAATTGATAGTCGAAGTTAAAACCGATATCTGAAAGCGTCGAATAAACAAAATGGAGAGTAGTAGTTAGTGCTTATTAGAACTCCCAACTTTTAGATTTTTTTAGATAGAAGGTAATTTAGTAATTAATAGTGTGAAAGGAAGGAACCTGGCCTTGTCGGCAGCTTTTATATATGTTTGTGATTAGTAATCACTTAGCGTAAGCGTAAGAGCTTGTAGGTGATCGTCTGTCCAATTTAGTCATTCAATCTAATAAATATATCTGTGTGTATAAAGTAGGGCGTAGGTGGCCTAAATCTTTTCCCGATAAATCTTAGTAATGTTAATTTTTAACAAAGTGGAGGATTATTTTTAATGCATAGTAATTTTTAATTTTGATAACTGACTTTTATATGTTTAACATTTGTCATCAAATTCATTTTACATGTTAGATTAAAATTTTCAATTAAAATTATGACATGTACTACTATTGTAAATAAAATATATATGAACCATTACTTATTTGAATAAATATTTTCACTATATGATGAATGTGCTAATATTTTGTTAGAATTATTAAAATTGAAATTTTTATATACTTGATTATTACGATGCACAATTATTATTGTGTCAAATATTAATTAATAAATCAACAACCAAAATAAGGAAAATTCTCTTCACAAGAGTAAGAACATTATTATGCATCAATTATTCCAACAAGCACTCCAATGTGTGCGTAGAATCCACCCATGAAAGGTTTACACAATAGAATTAGATGAATATTCTTGGTTGATTTTCAACCAACATGAGGAACCTCAGCGACAATGCCATGTTTATCAACCTTGACCCAGACCCGGTTGCAGTCAAAGTTTTGGACCAAACCATCATCTTTGTCCACAATTATAGCATCCACCATCTTGTTTTGGTTCTCTATCATCCTTGCTGCGTCCTTTCCATCCACCCCCACCAGCTCTGGCCATGTTTTCTTACCTCTCCCTGCATTTTTTACAAACAAATTCAAAGAAAATATGTAAATATAATTCATTTGTGTGATTTATACATGTATAAATTACAAAAGTCTAGCAAAGATGTCAGAGCAATTTTCATGCTCCAAAACAAATTAGTTTTTTCTTCTATAGGTATAGAAATTACAAATTACGTCAAATAAGACTTGTCTTCTGAATTATAATGTAATAGTGTTAAAAAGGGGTGTCGATTACAATTATTTATAATGCAAAGACAGGTAGTATGGTTCATAACAATTTAACACATTACAAATTTACAAAAGTGAATTTGGATGGTTCCATGGAAATGGATATTTAGTTCTAAACTAATACGGAGTTCTTGAAAAATGTAAATAGAATTTGAAATGAAGAAAACGAATTTTGGGGCACTAAATTAATGCTCAACTGGTGCTTCATGAAGCTGATCCACAGTACCCAATAAGGGAACTTGTTATTTTAGTAATTTATATTAGTTTGGTAACCTTTCTTTACAAAACATACGGAGTATAAACAAGATCGAAAACGGAACTGTTTTTATTCTGAACAATGCTCTGAATATATATAGTATATTTTACCTGGGCAACTACTAGCCATTCTCGCTTCCATTAATTTAGTTATCTACTATCGCTCTTTTGTTTTTGATGATTCATGTCTTGTGAGTCTTGTAATGTATATATATATAGCTGCAGCCTGCAGCATCTCGGACATACCAAATTGCATAATCCATATCAACTACATAGACAAAGCTGGCCTGCAGCTAGCAGACAGAACAAAATACTTAATTAGGAATTAGGTAGACGTTCTCGAGGAAGTTGACACAACATATGTTTTTCAGCATATATTTTTAATCCCTTGTGAACAAGCAATACAAGACAAATTAAATATATATACCTCCTACAATTGTCCCTGGCCTTGTCTCAGCGAAGCATCGGATGATAAGCTGCGGTCTTGTCAGTGAAGTTGTCATATTTAATTGTTGTTGAATGAGAATTAAATGCGCAAATTGAGATTCTGCAGGCTATCTTGGGCGTGTATGGGGTGGCTACGGACCCGTCAGGCACATCTTTGGATCTTATTCCCGCGTTAGTGGTGGGAGTAGCCCGTCTTGAGGCGACAACCGTTAATCTTGGCAATATACCTCCTGGTATAGGTATGCCGAGAATAGTGCATTGTAGTAGCAAGAGCAGAGGGAATTAATATTCGCATGCGTAGTGTCGTTAATAAGTTACAATAATTCATTGTCGATGTTGTATCTGAGTATGTGATCAGAGCCCCTAATTAATTATTCTCGGTTTTTCACTAGTGTTGTCGTTAAAACTTTTTCAAGCTATTAATGAAAGAAAAGTAAAGTGATCGAGTGTGCGTTGAAATAATAAAATGTCAATTAATTGAAATTATATCGTTGGTTGATTAATGAGTTAAATAAAAAGTGGTCGAAAAGTATATTGAAAATGTAAAGGTCTGATTTATTATCTTTAAATGATAATTATTTTAAAGCAAAATTATCTTAGAATATTATTAAAAAAACTAGAAGAATATAACATTATGTAAAAAATAAATAATCTAATACTCATTTCGTAATAGAAGCCATTTTGAAAATCTCAGCATCATTAAGAAAATCATTTATAATATTGGAAATGTGCTTAAATAGTTAGTATAAGTTCTTCTTGCAATTTCACTTGTAAGTGAATTAACGAGAAGATGTTGTTTGAGTTATTGCATCTAGTAAAGTTTTGAGGTAATTTTTACATTGAAATTACAGACTGACATCTGATTTGAATAAGCAATTCTTAAAAAATATTCTATTATGAAAATGGAGAGAGTGTTAAATATATAAAATGCGATTTATTATACAAATTGGAGTAGAAGTAGCAAATCATATAGTCAATATCAACACAACGCTTAGAAACGTCTAATTTTGATATCAGCTTTATAACGCCTAGAACATGCTTATTTTCGAGAAAACAAGTATGTATTTGCATACATGTTTTTTAATCAAGCGATAAAATGGCGTTTAAAAATGATAAAAAAGCGATAAAAATTCACGTCGAAACTCAAATACTCACGGTCTTTAAAAGAAGTGCAATTTGATCAATTTGAGTGGTGTAGAAAGGCCATGTAAGCTATGGCACTCGATGATCCCAATAAACTCTCATATTGCCACATTGTTGATCATTCGCTTGACATTCGGAAATTTGACCTCCATGAATTTTGTCAAGTGTATAGTGTCTTCAAGTATCACCTCCACCTCCATGGTGATTCTCTGCTTTCCTTAGAGCATCAGGATAAGATGTTTTGAATCACTCTCAAGTTCCACGTGACGGAACTTCTGTTTCCATGCAAATTGTAGTCCTTCTCTTAAGGCATGAGCTTCAACAATCAAGGGGGATGAAACCCATTGTACATGTTTGAAGAATGCTCCTCTGAATCTGTTGTTTGCATCACGACACACTATGCCCACTGTACCGGCTCTATCCGGAAGCTTCCATCCAGCAACGCAGTTTACTTTGATGTTGTTTGGACATCAGCTGCCTGGTGCTCGAGCATGCTGTTCAATCCCAAGTGTCACTCTGTTTTCTGATCTTGGTTCCCTTGCCTTATGAAAATCGGTGGCCAGCATGCTTCCCTGTTTCACAATATTATCAATCAAAGTCACTTGTTGTTCAAAGAGCTGCTTGTTCCTTGCTTTCCATATGCTCCACAAAGTGCAGGCTACAAAGGATAACACTTCATCATTCCCCTGCTCCTTTATTCTCTCAGCTAGCAAGCACCACCACTCCTTGAAATTTCCCCACGGTCCTCCTGTGGTCATTAAAGTCCATGAGTGGCATACCATAATCTGCAAATGAACGGACAATCTAGAAATAAATGATTTAAAGACTCAGCCTCCATATTACAAAAAATGCAGGTTCGCTCGACTGCAATCCTCTTCTTCAACTATTTGTCCTTCGTAGGTAGAATATTGTGAATACACTTTCAGAGAAATAGCTTCACCCGAGGTGGAATGTTGTGACGCCAAAAATTCATTCAGCCATATCCTCCATTAGCCTTCCACTACTATAAGCCTAAGCTCTACCTCTTAGCTCGCCATTTCTTTTCATTTCCACAACACATTTGTACCCCGAACAAGTTAGATACTTACCACAATTGTTGTGATGCCAAACCAATTTATCATGCATCCCTCGTCTACTAAGAGGTAGAGCCAACACCTTTTGAGCATCCTCCAAATCCATCACTCCTTCGACAGCTTCCCTCACCCAACATTCCTCACGAATCAACTCAGAGACCTACCTTGGCTTTGTTAGAAATCAATGAATATTGGTTTGATAATTATATTCATGCTGACAGTCAATAATTAGATTTCACGAGTTAGTTAAATGTGATTCCTAAACTAAGTATTCAATGATAGTAATTGTAATTACTAATTATTAGTCGAGGTAGTCATTGATGATATGAGGTTAATGAGATTCTTTAGATCATCTTACTTAGTTATAATATTGTGGTCGAATATATTATTATACTTCACATTAATATCTATTTTTTCAAGAAAAATTAAGCATGGCATCTGATGATGTTAATTATATTTAAATGTATGAAATTAATCCATGTTTGTTTAATTGGGTAATTGATTGTAATCAACGTAATTCATGATTGGGAAATTAATACCATGAGCGTATTATTATTAATATTGGATGAGCCCAAATTAATTGTCTTGTTAAGTTCAACTAATAAATTAGATGACTCATTAATAACTTGATAAGTTAATTAAAGCAAAATTAGGGTTAATAGCTCATTAACTATCGGGCCGGGCTTAAGGTTAGACTAACTCTATAAATATGGGGAGTTATCGCTAAGGGTTTCGTGAAACAAAATGCATAGCACTGCTTACGCTTCATCGGCCTCCACATATAGCAGGAAGTAGCCGAACCAAAAACAAGCTTGAAGCTTGATTTTATTGCTTTTCTCGTCAATTCCGTTAGTGTTCTACTTGAGCCTAAGCGTGGGATTTAACTTTGTCTGGTGTGGATAAATACAGAGAGCCTTTATCCCGATTGCGATCTTTAGAGAAATTGGATCAAGTGTTCATGAAAGAGCGTTAGCACATTAATCCTGACTGGCAATGTAAGTCTCTGATAATTAAATTAGTATAATATTGACATTAGAAACTGACTAAAGAATCACGACATGCAATGTATTTATTGTAATATTCGATTATTTGCACCTTATTTCCCTTTAGGCTTTCAGAGGACCTCCTTTATTCACGCTGAACATTATTACAAGAGAGATGCTTCACGAGTCGCGTCGCCGCCTGGCAGCTAATAAAAAGCAAAGGTTCATACGGTGAGATCCATGAAGCCTAAACCCCGCTTAGTAACTTAAATGCTTGTGAAACTCTGACCATTTCGATGAACACCGTTATCTCCTCTGCAACATCTGAAAGAACTTGTAAATTTGTTTGGGTTATCAATGATACCTCTGGGTAATTTGACCGCAATTCATAAAAATGGAATAGCCGTGTTGCGGTTGATCGTTACTTCGCTTGCGACTTTAGAAAGAAGTCACTTTCGACCTCGTGGTTTGTGCATTTAACTTGCTCGTGAGAGAAAACTAAAATGCCTCTCTCTTTGACTTGTCGATATGCGAAGGTAAGCCCGGTATTTCCCTTGATTTAGAAACTGTATTTCAACCACACTAATGTTTGTCACAGATGGTTACGGATATTCATAATGATGAGATTTCGATTTGAATCCTTACAAATAATGGCATAACTTATAAGAGATCAAAGGAGACAACGACTCCCTTTCCATTTAGAAAAAAATTAGAGTGTAGCATTCAAATATAAGTCATTCACACAAAATATAGCAATGTCCTCCCCTTCCTCGCTAAAAAAATCCTTTAAATATATTTAATATTTTGTACTTACTTTTGTTTAAGCGTCGCTCTTTGCAGATAAATGATGAATATTTAAATCAAAAATAATATATGAAAATAAGATAATTTTTAATCTCACTACACTGCTGCATGTACTAGAAATTCTCATGACTTCCTTAAATCTTTAAAATGCAAAATTTAAAATTTTCACTTAAATTTTGAATAAAATAGTGCAAACTAATCTTTGCTTCGATCCATTAGAAATATTTATTGAAGGTCATGTTCATTAGAAACAAAAAAAAAACTCCCTTCATCTCAAGTTAATTAACTAACAGGTTTTCAGTTAACAAAAAATTAATTTATTTTTGAAGCCATAATTCTTTTTTTTTTTAATTTTGTATTATATCAACGGATCAATAAAAATAGATAATACACACTAGATATTTGTGTATGATACATGTTTCCGTTAATAACAAAATATTTAAAGAAGAGTAATTTATAAACAAAGTTGAACATTTTTAATTGATAAATCAAATCTTTTAGTTAAATAGAAATGAAGTTATGGAAGTGTGTATGCGTGTACTTCGTATATCTAGAATAGCAGTTATAAAGGAATAACGCGTGGTGTGCCACGGACAGTCATGGAACTTGATTCTTTTTCCGGTTTTGGGGCGCGTGTTTATTTTAGCGGAGTCTACTAAATGCAGTTTAGCGGAATTTTATAGCGTAAATGCGCGCCATAGTTACGTATCGTTGGATAAATATAAGCCGCGTATTTGATCGGACGGTTTTATATAAAAGCAGGAGGCGTTTAGGCGTTTAATTCGCTTTTTCGTTAAGCCCAAGCTCGCGTGCGAGGCGATGTTTGTGAGGGATTACGTGATTTTCTTAACTTGAATTAAAGGAAAGTCTGAATATCTGAATTTATAAGCGTCGTGGTTACTAAATTATATGAGCTGCTAAATGGGGACTTAAATGCGCCTGTGAGTCATAGAATTTATTTATTTTTTCCTTCTTTTTTTCGGTTTTTGGGTTTTTTTTTCAATTAACATTTTTTCAATTACTCAGCTACAAAGCTTCGATAGAAATTAATACCGATTATTTAATAAACTCTCTAAGATAATATTTTTAGCCAAAATCTGACTTGAGGATAGGGTGGTAAATTAATAATTAAATCTTCTTGTTTCCTTTTGGCTATACGACTCGAGAATAAGTCTTTAAATTAATAATTCGTCTTTTTTCGTTGTTTTCATTGTTTACTAAGCCAATTAAGTATCATTTGTTCTTTTTGGATTTCCTTTTCATATATACATATATATTTTGTTGTAATTATTAGCTGCCATTAGAAAACTCGATAAATTAATAATTAGTCATTTGAGTTAAAATTGCATGTCATTATATTCTGAATTAGTTAAACCAACTATTGAATAGAATATCGTCTGCTTGAATAGATTTGTGGAGCACTCCTCTACTCAATCCTTTGAAATTGTCATTTTGAGAACTTACGACTTCATGGTGAGCTTTGTAGTAGATATTTTGTTTGTGTTTATAATATTTTAAGAAAAATATGTCGATGAAAATAAAAATTAAATTATTTCCATTGGTATATTTGTCATGAGAAATATTATAAAATCTGAAAAAAAATATATGCGATCAATTATTATTAAAAATTTAAAATTTAAAAATTAGACGATGCGTGGATGAAGCGATAAATATATAATACTACAAGGAAGATGAACAATTTTTTATTTTTATATTAAGCCCAAAACTGTAAATTGGGTTGTGCTCGGAAGTCGGACCTGCACATTTCTAAGCCCAATTAAAGTGACGCAAATAAATCATGAATTCTTTGGAGCTTGCAGACCTCTTACCACTTCCGGTTCAAGCCTTTTTGACATGAAGCGTAAGCTTGCAGAAAGTTATACTTGAAACACTGATCAACTTAAAAAATCCTCAAAATCTCTACATAAATCACCTTTATCGAATTTAGGGAGGATGTTTGCTTTAACTATTTTTCGGTTTCACTACTGACTCCCTATTAAAAAAAAATTAAGCATAGGGTATGAAAAGAAACATTGTAGCGGTAATATGTTCTGGTGACATTGAAGATTCAATTCGAGAGCTTCACGGTGACAGCTTTCCGTCTTTCTTTATCTCTACCAAGCGGCTATGTGTCTGACAATATCTTACACCAGTCATGAAAGGTGTCGACTTTTAAATTTTGTTAAATCTTTTGAACTTTGGCCTTAAATATATTTCTTTGAATAATATCTTATAAAATATATAAATGGAAAGAGTTTGAAATATAATTTTAAATTTTCGTAGTATTACTCTGAAATACAAAACAAAATATCTATGGTGAAGTTGAAGAGATAAATAAAAAGTCGAAAGTGGGGCCAATCTTTGAGATAAATGCTCTTTCTATATCTCACCCCCATCTATTTAGCACAATTCAATATATTCAATTAATCTATTCTAGTTTAATTTTCTTGATAGTTTGTTCATCTTTTAACACATCTCGAACAAACAAAATTTATTTTATCTTTGACCCTTATTTATTTTCAATGGATTCTTTTTTTGACGACGATCCTTATCTCTTGGACTCGTCCTCAGATGAAGATATTGAGGAAACGGTAATTCCTGCTCAAAATTATTTCTCAAATATTGAAGGAGGCTACGTGGCAGTAGTTATATTCTTGACGAGCGATATATCGTCGAAACACTATTGGCGGACATGATCTTGTTCAAAGATTATTTTGCATTCTCAACTTATATAGTTCAAGGATATTTGGGAGGAGATTTCGTATGGCGAGATATTTATTCGGATTAAAGAGCGCCCGTTAAAACAAATGATAGCTATTTTGTTCAAAGGCAATATCATTAGCAAACTTGGGTTATATTTTCCACGAGTAACTCTGGCGTTCGAATGATCGTATGGCATCGCGGAGTGACTTCGCGGATGAGTATATAAGGATAGGAGAAACCACGGGGATAAAATGCATGAAAAATTTGTTAAAGCCATCATTCATATATTTGGTAGTGAATATTTGAGAAGCCCAAATACAAATAATATTCTTTCGTCTACTTCTGCGAGAGGAGAGCAGCCCAGCGGTACTCCGAGGGATCTTTGGGGAAACATTGATTGCATGCAGGAATGGAAAATTGTCAGCCTGTGGGCGGAAATGTACTCGAGGCCAGGCGTGGTAAGCCAACAATTATTCTAGAAGCTATTACTTCATATGATACTTGGATATGGCATGCTTTCTTTGGTTTACCTGGTTCTCTTAATGATATTAATGTCTTAGATAGATCTTCTGTATTCAATTTGCTTGCCCAGCGTCTCACTTGTAAGTTATCGAGTCGATAGTAGGGAATACAATATGGGCTATTATTTGGCGGATGGTGTATATCCTCAATGTGCTGCTTTTGTAAAATCAATACCAGCTCCTGTTGGAGTAAAAATATAATATTTTTCCATGGTTCATGAAAGTTACGAGAAAGGATGGAGGCGTCATTTGGAGTGCTACGATCAGGGTTGCCCGTTATAAGAGGTGCGACATGTTATTTTGATAAAGGATGATACGAAGATATAATGGCCGGCATGTATTATAATGCATAATAGCGATAGTAGAAGATGAATATCATAATAATCAACATAGTATTGAGTGCTGCGACTATGAGCAGATGTTAATGGTCGCCCCGCGACCAATAATTTCTTCCAACAGAAGAAGTCCATGACTTTATTGCGCGTCAACACAGTAATAAGAAATAAATCAACCCATAAATAACTTCAAGATGATCTTATTGAGCATTTATGGAACATTTATAGTGCAAGTTAGTTGTATTTTATTTTAAGTTGCAGATAAACATTTGGATTTTAAATCTTTCTTTGTTAGTTGTATCTTGTCTCTGTTTCGGAAGTATATGATGGAAGCGAGTTTAAAGAGAGAACATATAAAAATGAACGCTTTACATATCAAAGATGAACTATAATCAATTCCAAACCAACCATGAGATACTATTATTGCAAACAACATACCAGGTAATCTGTATAGATAACAAAACCACCTTAATACTTTTATAATCAAATAAGAAACTAAAATTTCGAAAATAACAGCTTCAAGGTTAAACTGCATTCATAACAACAGAAATATTCTGATACCTCTGTTAGATTTGGCTTCGAATATTCACAGCTTACCGAGTTGCGTATTGTTTTAACCAATCAAAAAAAAGTGGTCAAGCAGGGCAGTAACCCAATAATAGTAACCCTTTCAACCGAACCCGATGTGAAATACTAAGTATGCTACGAGCCATGCTTGTCAAAAGGATGAACTTTTCGTATCATTGAATTATTTGCAAAAATATACTCACAGAAAATGATGGCTAATTAAATGTGAGTAGTGCGCCTTAACGAAGAATTTCCATTCGACGAATTTCAAGGTATTCCATTTGGTGGGGAGTCATTCCATTTGTATCTTTGAACATAATATTCTATCCTCTTTCTCTTTGTTGCGATTCTGCGGTTTCATGGTTAGATGCATTGTTAACACAGTTTCCGATTAATTGTGCTCTCGATTTTCAACGCATTGTTATTGGCTTCTTTGAGGTTTCCAAAGATCGCTTTTTGTAGCTCTAGAAGCTCGGCAATTCGATTGGTGGATTATACGTTAACATCTTCTCATCGTGAGCTTTCTTTTTCTCATCTCTCAAGTTCGACAAATTAGTTGAAAATGAAGAATCATCACTAGACAAACTCATTTTCTTCATTTCTTTTGCAACTTTTCTGCAATAGGTCTTTGTTGGTATCTTAACACTTTGAATCCACGAGCTTGATACTTCCATTATTAGATGGGAAAGAATATTTCCTTTTAGCAACACTCTTGTTTGCCTGTCAGTATTCTGTTCGTTTCATAGAAAAACCTTGATGATCATAGCGGAAGGTGTCGTTGTATTTCGTGAAACATTCTTCTTGCTTCTTGAATCGCATGAAACATGTGAGCTATTATTGAATCGATTGAGGCTGATTATAAGTATAAAGCTGGAAGGATACATAATGGCTGTCCATAGAAAATAGGACACAAATAGCATTGGTTACATGCTTCCTAGAAAGAGGACCTGATTTGTTGGGTTGTTCACTTTACTACATGGTAGCATGAGTCTGAGGGAAACATTGAGAGAGGCTAGGCAGTCGAGTTCAATGAAGGTTCTACATGGAGGAAGAGTTCGAAACTAACTAGGATTAGGAGTTGTTAATTATTAGGATATTTTTTATATCGAGTCTAGTCGGATTAGGATAAGCACACAACTTTATATATAGTAGTCGAATCGAGCCATGCAAGAAATATTACATTGGTTGAGCATACGATAGTTAGCTAATTTAGGTGAGTAGTAGAAGTTTGAATTGTAATCTTGAATTCTATTATCAATAAACATAGGTATTATTAGTGGTGGAGGTGAATCCGAAACCACAAACAAGTGTTTTTAGATTGCCTTGTTGATCGTAGTTCTTGATCAATAAATATATTCATTGATCAATTAGCTAGGGTTGGGGTTTATTAGGGTTTTGATGGGCATGATGGTCATTAATCATCCGTGGGTAATAATTGGTATCGAAGAGCCAAGGTTTCGAGACCGTGGGGAGAACAGGCTTCGAAGATGGTGTTATTTAACGGCTAATAATTACTTTATATGGAAGGCAGAAGATGTTGGATCGTATGTCGCATTAAAACAACTTGCTAAACGATTCAAGAAAAGGAATAAAACCCGGATGACTCATTGCTTGATTGTGATGAAATCGATAGAAGGTGTACGGGTTTATTAGAGAATATATTGGCGTTAGGGGAGTAATTCGCGTATTTGAGAATGAAGCAGCGGCCTATGGTTGTTAGGAAAAATTGCAGGATTGTATGAGCGTAAGACATCATTTCATAAAGTTAATTTGGTGAGACAATTGAGCAAATTAAAATTGCGAGATTAATTGTTTCGATCACGGGCATATGTCGGTGGGCTTTGTCTATTTAACCCGACTTCGCGTCAATGGGAGTGATGTTTCTGAGATGAAGTTCAAGCTCTATGGCTACTCGCTCTTCGGAATCATAGAACATTGTGTGTAATGCCAAGTACATCATCAGCCGGATAAGCGATCAGAAAGAAGTCGTTTCTAATGGATTCTTAATGAAGAACTTCGAAGGGAGGCATAGTAACAATCAAAAACTGACCAATAATGATGCCTTGACATACGGTCGAAAGAGGAAGAAAAAGTTAAGCGAACTTTAGCAAAACCAAAATACAAAGGATAAAATTGATGTAATATTACATTTATTTGTAGCAAGGTTGGGCATTGGAAATCGAGTGCTATTAACAAAGAAAAGGCGTTGCCAATGGCACGGTCAAACAAGAAAAATGACAACGATAATGGCCGTAGGTAAATACAAGTGGTGATCAGTATTGTGGTAGGAACAAGCGTGGTCTCTTATACTTCGGTACCACTTGATAGCGATTGGATAAATCGACTCCGGAGCCTCCATTGTAACACCAAATAAATCCTTCTTTACTCGCGCAAGAAGAGCCGACTATAGAGGTAGTACGAATGGAAATAATGGTGTGTGAATTGTTCAAATAGGAGATATTCATGTAAAGGTCGATAATGGTCATGCTTGATCACCAGATATGCGTCTCATGCAGTTCGACTAAATTTGATCTCCTCGGGGAAGTTGGATGATGAAAGATACCACAATTTCTTTGGAGAAGGTCAATGGAGGCTTGTCGAGATTCAAAATTAGTGATAGAAGGGTTCGAAGCAGGAACTCTTTGTCGATCAAAGTCTGTGGCTTAATGATGAAGTTTGTACAACGACTCGAGGTGGATCACAGCAAGCGCGTCATTGCTTACGTAGGTGGAAAAGGTTTGGGAATACTAGCGTGGAATCGTACGATCTCTAATAGTGAGACGCGATCTTCCAGATGTTCCCGTTGCACAATGGGAAGCAACATAAGATCATCTTTTAGCAAAGAAGTCGCAAAAGAAAGACAAAAAGTTCTTGAGATGGTCTACTCAGGCGTTTGCGGACCAATGACAACGAGGACATTAGGTGGGTGTTGCTGCTGTTCGTTAAATTTGATGACTACTCACAGGAAAACTTTTGGGCGTACCCCAGCCCAGGATCGAAGTTTACATTATATTAATGATTCCATGTTGTAATTCGAAAGATATTTTTTCGAAGAACAAACTATTAAAGACTTTACTAGCAATGTTGAAGTCGAGAATGGGGATAGGGAAATTGTCGAGTATGAGATTGATGATGATGTCGAACCACCTGCAATCGACAACAATACCTCGAGTGGTAATGCTCCATTTATCGCTGATAACGATGAAACTCGACATGGCGGAGATAATGAACAATCACATGAAGAGGGAGACATCATCGAGGAGCCTGTCAGACATCCTACGGCCGACAAGCATGGGGAGCTCGAATAGAACTTCGAGTCCCACGTCTTGATATCCTCGCCGTTGAGTATGTCGCACTCACGGATAATGGTGAACTGACATCTTTATCAAAGCTATCGGTCTTGATGATAAGGGAGAAGAATGGATAGGTCTTTATGAGAGAGAGATGAATTCGCTCAGCAAAGCAACACATTTATTCTAGTTGATCGAATTGAGGCAAAAAGTGTTAAAGAATCGATGAATTACATGGAGCTAAAGGTTGATGAACACAACTTCAAACCTTGAGTACAAAGCTTCGTTTAGTTGTAAAGGGCCGGACAAAGACACAAGGTATTGATTATGAACATATTTACCATACTTGTAAAAAGGAATGACCTCAATAAGAACAATACTAGGCTCGGTTGCTCATGCTTGACCTAGAAATTGAGCAACCCAGATGTTAAGCGACATTCTTTACATGGAGATCTTGAGGAAAATATTTGTAATGGAACAACGAAGGCTTGCAATTAAGAACTGAAAGGCATATGGTGTGCAAGTTGGAAAAGGCTTGTATGGATTAAGCAAGCCCCACAGACAATGGTACAAGAAATTTGATTCGTTTATGGGGGAGTATGGTTTTAGTCGAACACTAGTGGGCCGTTGTGTATGTCGAGAGGTTGACAATGAAGATTTTATTTATGCACTATTATATGTCGATGACATGTTACTAATAGGAAATAATATTCTTAAAATCAATGAACTCGAAGCAATTGAGAGAAGCCTTTGAGATGAAGAATCTTGGAAATCTTCAGGTACATATTAGGAATGGAAATTAAAGGGATGCGTGCAAGAAGGATGCTATGGTTATACCGAAAGGTACATTCATAAAAAGAAATCTTATCGAGGTTTAATATGGAATCCTCAGCCGGTTAGTTTGCCCGCAGGAAATCACTTGAAGTTGGGCTCAATTGCGCCTTGAACAATGGCGATGAAGGAATGGAAGACCATGCTTATGCCTCGACGTTGGGGCTTAATATATGCCATGTTATTGTCTTAGGCCGAGACATACTTTACTCAATCGGTGGAGTCTGGTGGTAGAGTTTCTATCTCGACAGCGAGGAACATTGGGGAAGCGTAAAATGGATACTTAAATATTTGGGGAACGAATATATGTATTTGTTATGGTGGACAAGATGCTAATAGAAGGTGCTATACCGATTCCGACGTAGCGGGAGACATTGACAGAGGTCGGCCGAGGGCCTACTTGTTTACATTTGTTGGGCTTGATTTCTTGGCAATACAGGCTGAGTGCGTGGCTTTGTCTGACGGAGAATCGTTACCGCTTGAGTGTTGCAAAACTCTTATGGATCGAAAGGTTGTTTGAAGAAATTGGCATCAGCGAAGAGAGAGAGATTGCGATACTTTGTGACTCATGAAAGTGCTATTCGACGAGCAAGAATCCGTCGTTTAGCTCGAGATCCAAACACATACAAATGAGTATCATTGGGTAAGGGATGTGATAGAGGAAAAACAAATTTCATTGACAAGGTTCTACTTAAAGACAACGGTGCGGACGTGTTGACAAGATTTTGCCGAGGAAAGCCACGGCGTGTGTTCTTTATTCTTTGGGCTTAATTGTATAGCTCGATCGACCTTCTTTATTGAGTAATAAAGAAGGTTTAATTCTTCGCCGAGGCTCGGAAGGGGAGAATTGTTGGGTTGTTCCTACTGCAGTAGTCGCTTAGGTCGGGGAAGCGTTCAAAATATAGACGATCGAGTTGATGAAGAGAGTTCTACATGGAGGAAGAGTTCGAAACTAACTAGGATTAGGAGTTATTGATCGACTAGGATATTGTTCTGTAGAGTCTAGTCGGATTAGGATAAGCAACATATATAGTAGTCGAATCAAGCCATGCAAGAAATATTATTACATTGATTTGAGCATACAATAGTTAGCTAATTTAGGTGAGTAGTAGAAGTTTGAAGATTGTAATCTTGAATTACATTATCGATAACGTAAATTTATTATTAGTGGTGAGTGAATCCGGTAACTTAATAAGTGTTTTTAGTTAACGCTTATTTGATCATAGTTCTTGATCGATAAATATATTCGTTGATCGGTGCGTAGGGTTCGAGTTTATTAGGATTTTCGATAGACTTGTGATAGTCATTAATCATCCATTGAATTCCAATACAAATAATCTTCGTCGTGATCAGTATAATATAGCTGACTCTCTTCCGGGACATGTTTAAATTTGCGTATCAAATAACGAATCTTATTGCTTAGATCGTTAGAAGACTTACATTGTCTCGTGAGACATCCAGCTTTTATGCAAGGACTCGATTTGAGTTAAAAACCGCAGAATTTCTTGTGCTAGTTGGATGTTGGACCATCGATGACTTAAAGAAACTAATCGGCGTCGAGGCCATGTTAATTCTCTTGTTCATAGAAACTTGACCTCTACTCTAATACCCGGTTAAACTATCAATCTTTCACGATGAATCCGCATCCAAACTAGTGTTCAACCAACTTTGATATTAGTAACGTCTTCCTCACATGCTAAAGTTAATATCACGTTTTGCTTTGATGTTTCCGCTTACCTTGTCGATTTGGAGAACATGATAAAGGAACATCGATCGCACATTGCGGGGAAAGAGTGAAGGCGATATATCTTCTGGGGCCTAATTTGAGCACACTACTGTGAATGCTCTAATGACACTTTATAAATTTTTATACAGTGATCTTAAAAATAATAAAATATATATTTTAATTCAACATATTTCAAGTGTTCAAATTATAAAATCTACTCTAACTTATTGAAATAATCTGGACACCAAACTTGATTTACACTTTCGCCATCGCTCGTAGTTTATCGTTTCTCTTTATTGAATATTGAGATACGTTGGAACTATGTTAACTAAATAAGTGTTTGGAGATCGATTCCTATCAGTTTTGTCAAATACAAACAATGCTAATCAAACATAATAGCAGTTTATAATAATTACTACAAATATGTTTGTAATAAACCAAATTCTTAATTTCTATATTTATTTTAAAGGATCTTACCAATTGGCCATTATCTATAATGCTTCGGAGTAACTTGACTAACTTCATTGCGAAGTGAGCAACGTCGTGAGCTCCTATGGTGAAGACTAAATAATGAAAGTCAAATAAATATGGCCAATAATAGGCAAGTCTAGCTTCACGAACAAACTATCAAACTAAAATCATACTCCGTAATAATGATATGAAGTTGAATTTTTAAAAGGTCATAATTTTCAATTTAAATAGTCATAATGTAGGTAGGATGAGATATAAGAATGACATTTGATGCTAATGAAAGCGTGTAGGATATGATTTTTACAAGACATGGAGTATATGATACGGAGTATGAAATTGAAGAAATGTTTACCAACTAACTCTAATGTCGAAATCAATCAAGTATCAAAACATCATAATTTCGCACTATTTGCCATTGATGTCGTCTTATTAAATTATCGTCTTAATTAATGGCCACTTAATTCAGTTTTAATCGTTGTTTTTATATTCTGAACTCAAATTTCGATCTCAAATGACATTTTATTTTTCATTTAATAAATATTATAAAATTGATTTATTTGAATATGTTCTTAAAAACATTTGGAAAACGTTGCTTTCTCATAATTTTTTATAATAAAATTGATCATCTAAAATACTAAAATATCAACTGAATAATAAACATATCTTACCTAAATTGTTTTCCACGGCACTAAATTGCATTATTAATGAGTCCACATACACAACCCACCATGTTACAGACGTTATGTCGACTCATTCAATTACAAACAATGACAGAGTCCCTCTTAAATGAATGTCTCCTCCTCCATACATACAGTATTTTATTACAGCCTCGTAAGTCGTAAATTCTACATAATATTCATCTTTTTGTTTGTAATATTTTGATCTATACAGTTTTTTATATAAATTTAAATTATTTTCTCAATTCTCTCATAAGGTGGCGTTCTTTGTCGTTAGAGCTTGAAAAATTGGATATGTTTATACTTGTCATTCTAGTATAAAAAACTAATATTTTACATTTTGATATTGAATTTTGTTATTAAAATTATACGATCAATGTATGTATGGTTTTAATTAATTGACCATTCGATATTTTAATCGTTTTGATTCTTTCATTCTTTTTGTTGTGTGTATTCTACAGGATGTGAAATAAATGTCATGCGAAGGGAGTAATATTTTTCCTCTAATACTTTACTCGCTCTCCTCCATAGTTTTTTTATAGTTCTAGTTTTAGCCAAAAAAAAAATTATCTTTAAGCGTAATAAATAATTTTTTCATTTTAATGTCTTTTTAATTATTTTTCTTGAAATAAACCAGCCAAGCCAAATAATATTGTTTAAATTGATGAGTCATTCATATTTCAGGCTCTGATTTTTGGTATTTTTATTTCATTGTCACGTAATGCTGAAATGCCATGGCTAAAAGCAGAAGCGTTTAATTAAATAATTGGAGCAAGTATCATTTTAAGGAAAAAATCCGAATCATATCACATTTACTAAAAAGGTTGAGCTACTCACGCCAAGATATTATATTATTCGTAATGGATTGAGTTATACGTAAGTAAATTACAAAATATCACTCAAGCTGGATCGAACTTGAAATTGGCTAAACTTGAATCTGATAATGCAGACTACGTAATTCGAATCCAAGCTATGAAATAATATGGTAATGGTACTAACCACCACAACTCATGTCACATTTCCTAATTCTATATATTCACACACCCTTGTGCATGTCTCAACAAATTGAAAAACAATAACACCAACCAACTACCCCCTAACCCCCATCCACCCCTCTTTCCTTCAAAAATGGAAGAATCAGGAAAACACATCCTGGTAATTCCCTACCCAGCACAAGGCCACATGTTAACTCTCCTAGACCTCACTTACCAGTTAGCTATCCGAGGCTTAACCATAACCATTCTTGTCACACCCAAAAACCTCCATTTTCTAGACCCTCTTCTTGCCAAACACTCATCAATCAAACCCCTAGTTGTCCCTTTTCCAACATGCCCTCAAATCCCTCAAGGCATAGAGAACTTCAAAGACTTGCCTCCAACTGGAGAATACTCGATACATATGATGAAGAGTCTTCAAAAACTTAAAGAAAACATTTTAAAATGGTTTAAATTCAATCCATCGCCGCCGGTGGCGATAATATCGGATATGTTTTTGGGATGGACCCACCAGCTAGCCTGCCAGCTCAGCATTCCCCGGTATGTTTTCTCACCTTCCGGTGCAATGGCTTTGGCTGTTATTTATTCATTGTGGTCCAAGTTTCCAAGGAGGGTAAATGTTCGTGATGATAATGAAATAGTTAGTTTTGATCAAATTCCGAATTGCCCAAAATACCCCTGGTGGCAGATTTCCCCTATCTATAGGGCGTTTCTTGAAAATGAGGATAATGAGGAGTTTGGGATTATTAAAGAGGGGTTTGATGGTAATTTGGCTAGTTTTGGGTTGGTCATAAACACTTTTAATAAATTAGAGGGTGATTATGTTGAATATTTGAAGAAAGAATTAGGACATGAAAGGGTGTGGTCAGTGGGCCCACTGTTACCTCCAGATGATGACGTGTTAGGCCCGATTACTCGAGGTGGGTCCAGCGTAGTGATGGCCGATGATCTTTGCTCTTGGCTTGACACGTGTCAAGATGGTACTGTGCTCTACGTCAGCTTCGGAAGTCAACTCGTGTTGACTAACAGGCAAATGGAAGCCGTGGCATTAGGGTTAGAGAGAAGTGGAGTGAAATTCATCTGGTCCGTTAAAGGTGCGACCAAAGGACACGTGGAGGGTGAGTACGGGACGATACCGTTAGGGTTCGAAGATCGTGTGGCTGGGAGGGGTCTTGTGGTGAAGGGATGGGTCCCACAAGTGTTGATCCTACGGCATAGAGCAATGGGGGCATTTTTGACACATTGTGGTTGGAATTCTGTTCTTGAGAGTATTGTAGCTGGGGTGCCTATGTTGGCTTGGCCTATGAGTGCTGATCAATTCAGTGATGCAACTTTGTTGGTTGGTCAACTTAAGGTTGCAATCAAAGTTTGTGATGGTATTTCCGGTATTCCAAATTGTGATGAGTTTGCTAGCATTGTGTCAAAATTTATGTCACTTTCCAAAGGAGGTGAGAGGTTGAGAGCTAAGGAGTATAGTGAGGAAGCATTGAAGGCTATCAAAGGAGGAGGAGATTCATACAAGTCATTAGATGAATTTGCAATTCATTTGTCCCAAACAGCATCTCCGCTAGACAAACAAATAGTGTTGGAATGAATTATGCATGGAAGTACATACTCTACAAATATTTTATTTTCTAGCTAAAACAATAATCATTAATAATTTTCGTTATACTACGAAAATATTTCCTAAAAAAACTAAAGATATCAAGTTGATATTTATTAAAATAAGAAATAAATAATTATTTATAATTGAACTTTTGTCTCGAACAACAAAAATATTAATTAATTTGAATATTTTGTTACATTTTCGACCTATTTTTTATTTATCATTGATTATTGATCCTCACTTTTTAGTAACCAATATTACAACTTACAATAAAAGGCGACACTACAAAGATAAAGAGGATAAAACGCCATTATAAGGTGCAAATAATCGAGGCATTACAAAATTTTGAAATACCTATCGCTTGCAATATATCAACGTAGTTTCCTCATCTCTCTATCTATAATGTTTCGAGATATCTATCATAGATAAATACACTAAATATTCGACAACGACAAAGCTTCTATGAGATATGCTAAAAAAGCTTATACACTTCACTATAACTTCAATGCTTATTTAATATCAAAATTCAAAGATTAAAAAAGCGACTTACAGCCTAAAAGAAAAGCACTGCATCAGTTTGATTCCAAGATATCTTCAATAAACAAACAAACATAAAATCCATAATAGTCAGACTCACCGCTTCAGACGGATATTAATCATTCAAAAATCAAAGCTTATAACTCGAATGTAATTCAAGAACTAAATTATTATCGTCGTAAATGTAAAATATACCCCAAGCCTAACTCAACGATTTTACTAAAACATCTTTCTAGTTACAATATTTCTTGCTTTTTTGGCACTACGATACGCATTCAACACTACAATAAACAAATACATAATGAGAAATAATAAAAATAAGACAACATATATATATATTTATATATATATATATATATATATATATATAATCAAGTGTTAAATCTGCATTGATGATCACCTAACTTTACACAACGCCACTACTGATCACCCATTTTTAAACTGCACAACCTGATCACCCATTTTTCGAACGCCCCTAAGAGGCCCCAATCACGTATTTTCCGTTAATTGAGTTGAAAAGAAATTGGCTGCCTTCGACCTCACGACTACTCTGTAGCGTAATTTAAGAATTTCACTTTTGTATTTTTGCTGCAATAAGTAAGAAATCTGCATTTTATTTATCACCTAACTTTACACAACGCCATCAATATCACCCATCTTTAAACGCATAACTCATCACCCATTTTCGAAATACGTCCTGGGCCCCAGCACCGTCGAGAATCGTCGTTAAATCGTCACGTGCTCCCCTTACGCGACTACTTCGTAGTGGTAATTAGTAATTTCACTTTTGTATTTTGCATAAGATTCTAACGTGATTGTGAGCTATAATTCTAATAAACTCTTCTTCACAGCTTTTAATACCAACGTGACAAACGCATGGTGCTTTCTTTCATCAAGCAACTTTTCAATCTCACCCATGCCAAGATCACTCACATGCGATTTCCAAAATCCAAACCCCCAACCATCAACAAAGTGTACGCATTAACAACCTACTACCAACTTCACATCCACTACGTAGAAAGATACTCATCTATATCCTCATGCCATATAATCTTCAGCATCCATCCAATCGAAATTAATAATTTTACCACCAACATAGTCTAACATTGAATTCTAAACTCAAAAGTACTCCCCCCACATGCACTACGAATCGGTAAGACTCATCATGCTATCTCCAAACACAAAAACACACAATTAATATACATGCACCAATTTAACATTCCCCCAATCGAAACCCTAATTAAAAAAAATCAAAAACCCTAAATCAAAATCCAAATCAAAAACCTAAATCGAAACAAATCAAAACCCAAAATTAAAAAAACGCAAATCAAAAAACCCAAATTAGAAACCCTAAATCGAAAACCCAAATTGAAAACCCAAATTAAAAACCCAAATAAATAAACCTAAAAAAATCTCAATTTTATGTTACTCATTACACAATTCATAAACTGTAACTAAATCCTCTCGGATGAAAGTGAGTCTTTGATTAAATAATCCCCAATGCATTATTTCTCCTTCAAATTACAAGTAAAAGATTATACAGTTTCAATGTAAGAAAATACGAACTAAATCCTTCGGAAGAAATCGCTAAAAGTCATTGGCTGAAGTCAGAGGCCTCGTGATTCTAACACCTGCTTTTTCAATTATTAAGAATCTTATGCAAAAAAATACAAAAGCGAATTAAATTACCCTTAATGTAAGTAGCCACGCTGAGGCACTGACCAATTCTAATGTACCCAATCGCCGTGAACTGAATAAGGACCCACTCGTATACATACTTCTCGAAAACGCTGATCGTTTCAGACGTTTAAAGGCGCCGATCAACTAAATGACATCACAGAAAAGCTAAAGGATCATCCATAAGATTTGCAAAAATATAAAAGTGAAATTACTAAATTACTCCTACGTAAGAAATAATGCTGCGGTCACGCGACCAATTTAATGTGCCCAATTAACGAAAATCTTACGGTGGACCTTACTAGGACATATTTCTAAAACGCTATCGTTTCGACGTTTAAAGACGATCAACTAACATATCACAGAAAGCAGAATCATCCATACCATTTCCGGCCTCTATAATCAAACGACATGTTGATTTTTGTTCCATATCAGTCGGAGAGAAATACGACAATGATCAGAATGGATCCATAATATATGTAATCGGTCTTCGTGTTGATGCATATCAATCAAATCTAACGATCACTACATTATTCAACGACATTAGCCAAAATATCTATAACACTAAGATGAAAAATTAGCTATTAGTTAATTGAAAATAAATTATAGTATACTAACCCCTATATTTATACTGCACTATGACGAGCATCAAGCACGCTACGCTTTAGTAGTATATCCACCAAACGTAGCATGCCATGAGTCGCCTATATGTAGATAAACGAGAACCTACTCGACATCACAGGCTTGGGTTCTCATCAACTAAATACACATCACACGTCCTTCAATAAAATATATTAATAACTATATATCAGAAATAGATTCATAAATTTTTGGGATTATATTGTTAGCATTACCTTATGTAAAGTGGAATATGGTAGCACCTAACCAATCAAGGTCACCACCTCTTTCAATGCTGTCAATAGAAACACGACCAACGAAAGCTTTCAATTTCAAACAACTCGCATTTGAACTTCAAATGAATCAATTCTCATCAGAGCGAGTATGAAACTTACAAAAAATCAAACCATGTATGATGGTCGATGTCACCCTCTCTCGAGGATAACTGCTCTCTAAATAACTCGGAGCGAAGGATCGAGAAAGTGAAACTTTCTCCTTACTTTGTAAGTCGGCTTCCTTTATTGAATCTCGAGGCCCCGAAAATCGATTTACTATTTGGTAGCAATTTAATAATCATATATCAAGCTTGTCACAACTAATCATATAATTTATTTTTCGCACCTTCTTTGTAAGGAACCAATGTACTAGGCCACGCAACAAATGTACCCAATGCATCACCTGCAGCAAATAGCTTCTACCATCTATAATGCATACGGTAGCATGTATTTCACGGTCGTGGACAACTTTAAAACAAACTCTCTACTGGCCGCCTTTCAATTAGACATCGCGGGAATTTTCCTCGCTTCCTCTTTACCAAATACTAATCCCGCCTAAACCTTAGAATACGCGAATCCACCTAACACGCCACAAAAGATTCTCACTCTAAAGAAAAATCACTATAAACATAAATTAACGATTGAGTACTGCTAAGACAATAATTCAAATAACGCTTTATCATAACTCATAGTCACACAATACTATATACCTTATCGGGTACACAACATCTCGAAAGTTATCTTAGGTTCTACTTATGGAAATACATATACGAGATATTATCGGTTATACTCTTTGGAACAAAACTTGGCAAAGTTATTACACACAAACTCAACATATAACATCAATAAAAGTATTAAAGAAATACATCCGGGGATCAAACGGGACCAATCAGAGGGCAACTTCCCTCGACCGCCTCGAAAGTACTGGAGAAACGTGCCGGGCGTACGCTGCCTTCGCTTGATTTTACATCGCCACGCACCTTCAAATTGGCGATTCGCTTCCCGTTGTCAGAATCTCTTATGTCGCATTTCCAACACCATTTGTTTCAATTCATGGACTCGATTTCAGATTTAATCTCGCCTCTTCCAAAAAAAAAGAGGTCTTCGCGGACCCCGACGGCCGTAAGTACCGTCCGTAGTACTCCTTCTTCATGACCTTTACGCGACATCGCTCGGACTACCTACAAAGCAATTCTTCATCCGTAGTGGCGCCGGTAATAGACTTTCAGAATTATGTGCATTTAGATATTTCCACATAAAAAACATAAGTCTTAAATTAGATATGTACTCGCTTTGTGAACTTCTTACTCCTTCATCCACTATCTGCACATCATCTCAAGCATCTTCCCATTCTAAGTGTGTCCATATACCCTCATTATGACTGGGCCAGATAAAGCGCACTTCTTACATCGGAGCATGTCTCACGATCTAACCTCTAAACGTCATCTCGACATCATGTTTCTTCAATGTCCTCTATTTATATTCATTAAGCTTGTTAAAGAAATAACAATCGACCATTTAGCCACCAATCACTAACGAAAATACTTGGTTAAGATGCTGCCTATTACGAATGAAATATCTTTGTACCAACTCTGACACGGAATCTAACTTTCTATCCTCGACATTTATTAGAGCAAACTCAATAAACTCCTTCACACCATTTTCATATTCTTGTGACAAACGATCAGCAACCATCCAATTTCGATCCATAATTACTTACTACAAAATATGAATCATGAATTACACAAACAAATTAAACATCATATACCAACAAACATACAAAGACTGAAACATAAATCATATGATACTAGTACTAAACTATGCAATTTACCAAAATTGTATAATCATAAAGGCTCTACAATATTGTACCACCTGTATCATTGCTTTAAACAGATATATGACCCCTATACTATTTTTGTTGCCCTAGCACCCCTAAACTATTTTCTGGCTTCTCAAATTAAACTATTTTTAGTGTCTGCATTAACCTCGACTCCCATACACCTAATTTTCATTACACATAAAATAAACGACTTATATTACCCTTTAAAAACAATAATATCAGTTACAAGAAAACGACTATTTCTATTCCCTACCACTCAAAGATAAGTGACTAAAGATCGGGCACTAAAATATCCAAACTTCTTTCTCATGAACACATCCCACCCCCCACCCCTCGCCACCCTCCCTCCCTTCCCCTTCCCAATTTTTTGCTCGACCGCCCCTCGATCCGCCTCCCTTCCTTCCCTCGCTTTTATAGTCGAACATGTCAAATAGTAAAAAGTCGATGGATCTAATAACGTGAGCAGTTAAACAAAATAAAAACAAAACCAAGCTGGTATAGTGAAGATCCAAAACCCAAATAATGAGAACTCACAAGAATCAAAGAAATCGAAATGTCATTTAATTCAAAGTGGAGATAATGATGTCGACAATCAACTTCACATCATCTCCGTAAAAAATGCACAATAACAGCCAGACCGATTTGGAAATTTCACGTCTAATTATTTTAATTCATCCCTCGCTGAAGTTCTAGATTTGATCTACTAAATTATTTTAATTTCTTTTGGCTTCAATTCTGCGCGCGAAAGCGCTCTAGTGGTAAATGGTGTTCGTGTGCTATGGGACGCGCGCGACACATGTCATGGTCAGATTGCAAGATAATGTGACAAAGCGCCAGAGCATGAAGAAGTGTTGATATTTTAAATTCCTTATATTTTCAGTTGTTAGTGACAAATGTCATTTTACTATGACTAAATGCCTATTTTAAGGTGAATATACTAGTTTCACTATATCAGAACGAAAATTGTGCCAGATGAAATAAAACCGAAATGCTTGTGACACTAAAAAATAATTTAGGGTCAATTCCGGAATATTCAAAATGTACACTAAATAAGACAGTACTACATGTAATACACTAAACCATAAGACAGGCTTCAACAAATTCACTGCCCAATCATAAACCAACAAACTTTTATACAATGAATGGCCAACAATCATATACGGGCAAACTTTTATATAAAAATGAATAATCAAATAAATAACATCCAAAAATTAATCACATAAACCATAAATTAAACATGTAATTTCAACAAAATAACACATTCAACCTAAAATCTCAACTTGAAAATATGCAATTTACTAAAATTATCATTTAAAATTCATATACTAGTACTTAAAACTATGCATTTCAACTACCTTTGATCAATTTATTTATTCAAAGAACAATAAAGTTATAATTTAAAATTCATATACTACCTGAAACTATGAATCTCACTAAACATAAATCATATACATACTAGTACTTGAAACTATGCAATTCATTAAAATTAAATAATCATAAACCAACAAACTTTTATACAAAAAAATAGCCAACAATCATATATGAACAAACTTTTATACAAAAATAAATAATAAAATAAATAACATTCAAAAATTAATTACAAAAATCCTAAATTAAACATGTAATTTGAAATAAAACAACACATTATTCAACTTAAAATCTCAAATAAAATAAACAAATCATAAATTGCGAACACATAATATAACTTAAACTATGCAATTTAAAATTATTATTTAAAATCTATATACTACTAATCAAAGTCAATTATTTATTTAAACTACCTTAATCAATTTATTTATTCAAACAAGAACAAAATTATAATTAAACATTCATATATATACTACTAAACTACCCATTTTAATTAAAATTAAATAAATAAAATGAAGTATAGATAAATAAAAATTAATTTTTTTTATCAAAAGTAGGAAATATACATAAATAAAAATGAAATATATACAAATAGAAATTAGGAAATATACATAAACATAAATTACTTACCTGACAATGGCTTTTATGTATCGAGGAGAAACGACGCAATGAAAGGACACAAAGGCTTCCTGTAAAGCTGGGGGCGGTTTGAGAAATGAGAAAAGCGGCCACTGAGGCCAGAAGGGAGAAGTGGCTTATCAAGTCGGGAGTAGGAGGAGGAAGCGATTTATGATGGAAGAAAAGGGGGGCGATTGGTTGACGGAATGGGGGCATACTGAACTTGGTTCAGTGGGTTTAGCTTAGGTTTAATATTTTTTTAATTAATTTCACTTATGCGAAGCCACTCAAGTTGTTTTTAAGTAAAGTTGTACTTAGTGATTTTTGGCAGAAATATTATATCAAATGTAACGATACGATATTTGGATTGCGAATTTTTTCGAAGAAATAATTCCATTCAAAAGACACGCACCACATATACGGTTTTTCCCAAACAATTCAAATACTATAACGAAATGAGGATTTGGTAAATGGCCATTCCAAATAAATCTTAATTAATTTTTGAAAGCTTATTGGCTAGTCAATCTTATTATGTAAGATGAGCTTAGAAAGAGTGAGGTTAAAGAATTATTTATAATATTAATTATGTATAAAAAAAGAAAAAGAAAATATGACTATAATGAATGAAGAAACTATTCAAACTATCATTTATTTAGAACCACTCAATTATTTGAAATGTCAATTTCGTTAATGAATTTCTGACATTTCTCGAAGTTGGAAAAATTCGCTACGATACATTGTATATAGAGTATGGTTTAACGTACACCATACAACTACTAATACTATATGAAAACAAGCTACCGTCTTGTGTTCCTCCATCTCTCCAATCAATTTATTTATGTCTGCTCAATTTATTTTAGATTTTTGGGTTTATACCTCCGAATTATAATTTAATTTTTTGGCGTAGTTTTAATTATTTTAATTTTCCTGGACATTCCTCAGATTATAATCTATAGCTTCCCACTATTTTACTTTTCTACCCCTGACCTCCCTACACCCACTTTCACTGGCCAAATAAACGACTATATCAGCTCCCTAAAATACATCAAACGACACATAAAAACGACTTACTTTATCCATAATACTAAAATATAGAGACTAAAGTATAAAAGTAAAATACGCAAATTCCTTTCTTCCTTAACACACCCCTCCGTACATAAATCAGTACATAAAAAGACAAGACCAAAAAAGCTAGCCCACCAATATCAAATCTTGACCATACAAACCATTTTAAAATTGTAAGAAAACCACATATCACAATAAAAATCTAATCTTTATTAATTACTCTCTCCGCTTTAAAATGCTCGATCATCTACTAAAAAAGAAGCTTTTATTGGGCGAAATATGAACTAACGAAAAAGAATAAAGTTTCACAATTTTCAATCACATGTAAAGACTATTAACCAAACGAAAACAAAGATAAAGGATCGATTTATAAAAAATTTCAGAAATTTTAACGATAAAAGCTTATATTTAATCAATCAATCACTTATTTCAAATAAAGCACTTTGCGTAGATTTATCATTTATTTCTGGTATCTTTATGGTTAGATACCAACAGAGTTGTAAATGGCTCATAAAAAAGTAGAAACTTTAAGACTATCCACGTGAAAAAGCGATCAAAACGCCACACTGGGCGATCATTTCACGTTTAGATTAATCGCCAAATTCGACAATTACGCGGCCGAAGGATCAAAAATTGATCCGGGATCAATTTTTTTGCACCCAAATGTGGGGCCCTTTGGAAAATAATAAAAAGGTGGCATCATTCACCAGCAGCTCGCCTGGCCACTTCAAGCAGCTCAAGGCTTCATTTGGCCGCTTTTATTTTTTTCCTCTTATTTTAAAAATTATTTTTGTACACACTAGTTAAAATAAAAAAATATATATACCCATTATTTTTTTATTTTTCGGTATTTATAATGAGATTGCGTCAGATATTCAATACCAAAAAATTGATTTTTTTACATAATTTTTATTAATTGTATTAAAATATTATGAATTTTTCGAAATCAAAAACTTACTTTTTTAAAACGAAGATAAAACGAGCAT
Organism: Lithospermum erythrorhizon; assembly: GCA_019722365.1. Classification (NCBI taxonomy): domain Eukaryota; kingdom Viridiplantae; phylum Streptophyta; class Magnoliopsida; order Boraginales; family Boraginaceae; genus Lithospermum; species Lithospermum erythrorhizon. Next base: position 135,529 of record JADFUC010001973.1, on the reverse strand, counting down.
AAGAGAGAGTAAATTAATTACACCCTCACAAGCGCTATTTGTGAAAAAAATAATCGTTATTCGGCGCCGCTAAACCGATGCGATAGAGTAGGTTACAATTGACACCCGCTTATCAAGGATACCTTAACTCACCTACTCTAATGTTCAGCAGCAGAAATATGCAATCATGGAAAATCTGGTACAATGCTAACTATGAAAAACAGTAGAAATACAGGTATTAGAGCAGTAGGTTAGCACTTGAATGTATAACTTTGGAAGACAAGAAAACAAGCCAAGAATACAGGTATTAGAACAGTAGAAATTCAGTTGGTTTGTTATTTGCTTTTCATTATGTCTGTTAATTTTGAAGGATGTTCTTCATTAGCAAAAAGGATGGAGGTAGGGCGAAAAGAAGCAGCAGTAGGGGGCTGGGGGTAGGGTGGAGTTGGAGGCAAGAGGGAAGGTAAAAAGGTATTAAGGAATAGCGGCTGAAAGTATTTGGGGCCTTTATACTTAGCCAGCAGTGATAAAATGGGCCATTTAATGCGACATACCATAAATGATTTTGCTGATAATATACTATTTCACTATATTACGCTTAAATTGTGCCAGAGAGACGAGAACCTAAAAATTAAAATAATTTAGGACTCCGTCCGATTATAATAATAGAGGTATCTAAAAATTAAAACAATTCAAATCACATAAAAATTAAATTATATGAAAGGATGCCAAATACAAAAAGCCTTTATTTTATTTTACAGTAGTTTTGTATTATATTGAAATAGAATAATTTTGTAATGCAAATGCGGAAGTTGTATTAATTTACTTAGTATCGTAGCACGTGCTCATCTAAATGTGAATTACTGTATGGCCTCCAGGTGGTCCTCATGCCCTTAATTTTGAAACTTATGAATTGCATGCCTAACAAATTCATTTAAAGTTGCCTTCATTTATTTCTTCCGATTCCATCTCATCTGCCTCAACAACCTTCTTTGGCACGGCTCCAAAAATCACACCCAAACAATATTAATTTATATGTGAAATAACTATTTTAACTCACTTATTTGAGGAAGTTTCATTAGGGGCAAAACAGTCATTTCACAAATAAATTAACATCATGCTTTTAGAGGGACTCTTTGGCCGCGTGAGCTTCAATAATATATCTTTTCAATTTCTCATCTTCAATATCAGATTGTACGCCCCAAATTATACGACATGCATATGTTTCAACTGCTCAAATTATACGATTATCTAATATCTAAACATGCAGATAATCGAATTGCCTAGAAGAATAGCCTAAGCATCTCGATCTTAAGAAATTTAATCGCATATACAAGTGAGTCGAATTTTTTTTTAAATCTAATATCTAACATACGTTTGTAGGTAATCGAGGGCCAAACCTATTTCCATGCTAGATTTTTACACCGCTCCAGCTCGGCAATGGTTTGGACCGTGCATTTTTCACTCTAATACCTTTTTTTGAACTAAAAAATAGTGACCGTGCACGATCACATGGAAACTTTTTAGTATAGAAATTAATATACCCGCATATTATGGCAATGAAAGAGTAAGCAGAGGCTTTGACAACTCAAACCCAACCCAACCCAATCCTAATCCAACCTCACATAAACTCAAGGTAATCCATCCGACTTAAATCTGTGTGAATGGCTTTACCCCGAATCTGGTTATCCAATTTATTTTAAATATCATTTTATTTTTTCTACTGAAATTTTAACGTTAAATAATTTATACTAATTATGAAAAATTACATGAAAGTAATATTATGAATTTCTTTTTTGAAAAACTACTTCCTATGAATAAACAAAGTTATATTATTGTATTAAAAGAATAAAATGTTACAATTACATCAAATATATATGAAAAATGAGAAATCCGTAACCCAACCTAAAAACCCAACTGCTAAATTCAATCTCGACCAAAAGGGTGGTCATTCAGCATCTTTAACATGATGAAAAGGGAGGGGGTAAAATTTAAAAAAAATAAACGGGGAGGCAAACACAAACGAATTATCATAAAAAAGGATCATTATAATAAAATGGCATTAAAAAGGCCCCTAACATGACTCAGAACCCGCTGCGGTTCAAAGGTATTAGTACGCTTCTCTACCACCAACTACTAATCTTCTTGTTATTTAGATACTATATATCTAAATATTAAAATTTTATAGGGGTGCCTCCGCCAGTTCCCTCCCCTGCTTGGATTGGGCACTGGCCGGATCGGGTTAAATTGTTATTCAATCGCAGGCTTTTCTCAAGTCAAATATCGAGCTTTACTAGCTGTCATCCGCGGACAGCCCTAAGATTCACCATCAACTTTAAGGCCTTAAGGGCCAGTTTTTAACTCTCAAAGCCCAAATTTTCATTATCCATTTAATTAGTCTAACTACTAATCTCAAAGCTCGATTTTCTTGCATTATTTTATCACAATTTAATCAAAACCCTCTTGTTTTTTATTGGAATACTTCTTAATTTTGATGCAATAAAATAAATTATTTATTTTTTATAGGTACTTTTATTTTTATATCATATTTTAATTTTGTTATGTTGATTTAATAAGCATATATGTAAAGTGAATTTGGTTGATTTTTTGGGTTTATTTAATTTTAGTTGTATGCTTGTTTCTCTTTCAACTTGTGTTATTTTTCATAATTTTATCACAGTTTATTTCTCGTTTTTTGGGGTTTTAATTGTATGCTTCTATGTGTAAAGTGGTCAATTTTAATTTCAATTTTCTGTTGATATGAAAATGATAATATGAAGTGATTTTGTTTGCTGGGTATGATTAGTAATTAAATAGAAGCATCTGATCAATTAATGAATAAATTTTAAAGTGGATTTTGATTAAAAAGACTTGATTTTGATTGTACATTCGGTTTCTTTCGCTATATTAGTTCAACAATTGGGATAATTAATTCCGCAGTTTTTAGCGTTTTATATGTGGCTTCGAAGAAGGGCGAGTGACTAGTCGATCTTATAAAGTGATATGATTTTCCTGTTGGTATTTGTTGATTAATTACTATATTTATAGTGTTAAATAGCTTATTCGAGTATCTTGGTGATGGGTAGATCGAAATTGTTGCGTGGTATCCTACCATAGTTGGAGTCTGAGTTCTTGAGTTATTGTTGGTGCACCACTAGTTTAGGACTTCTGGATCCGCTTATGTCCAAGATGTTTATTTCACTTGAAAAAACGATTAACTTGAATGGAAATTGTTCATGAATCGGCATTACTATGTGTTAATTTGTTGAATCCTAGATTGAAAAGTCTTTTTTGAATTGTAGATTCTAAATTGTTCCGTGGTAATTCAACATTTCAACTATTTATTAATCGTGTGTGGCCCTGTAGAGTTGGAGTCTTGTGTTGCTTATTATTAATGTAAGTCAGAATTTATGGTATTAACATTTCTCGGTTTCAATGTCTACAGAACTATCTGTGCATTTACTGTTCAGGACATAGAGTGACCAGCGGCAATGCTTTCAGGACTGAAATTTATACCACGTGATCAAGTGGAGAGAGTAAGCGTTCTAGTTTTGCTTTATGGGATTCACGTTACCTTGGTAGTAGGTGTTTAGGGCTAACTGTATTCATCTTGTTTCTCGCTATTCTTTATTGGTTACTCACAGTACTATTTGTAATTATGTTTTTTGCATACTTTGATTTAGGAGAACCATAATAGTGATGATGATGTGAAGAAGGAGAGTAAGAAATTGTCAAGGAAGAAGGAAGAAGATAGAAGTAGGAAGAAGAGTTCACGATATAGTAGCTCAGATGATGAAAGTGTTGATAGGATAAAGAAGGGATCGAGAAAGAAAAAAAAGTGGTATGCTTCAGATGAGGATTTGTCTTCACGAAGTGGAAGTGAAAGTGAGCATTCTTCGGACTATCACAAAAGGAAGTCTAGAAGGAAGAAGAAAAAACAAAATAGGAAGCACAAGGATGGCTCTGAAGATGAGCAAAGAGTTGGGTCAGATAAGAATTCAAGACGTCGGAGAAAAGAAACGTCGGCTAATGTCTCAGATGGTTCAGAAAGTGATGACTCGAGTGGAAAAGGAAAGAAAAGACACGAGGCTACTCAAAACAGTTCTGTAGGTACAACTTTCTATACCATTTCAAAGAACCCTGTAACTGGAACTATCATATATGCATCCATTCATAGCCTAAATGGTGTTTTAACCTATCATTTATTTGATATATTTATTATGTATTAGATAATGAGACAGCTAAAAGTTCTGGATGTCTTGCAAGAAAGGAGATGGGACTTGATTGGATGCTTCGACCAAAAGATACACCAAAAGAGGATCCTATGGTAGCTGTTGAGAATAAACTAGATGAAGCTGCCGCCTCAGAGGTATTACATAAACCATATTAGCTAATTTACATAGAGGGCTAATGTATTTGATTAGAAGCTTTTATTCGAAAGTAGACTGGAAATCTGTAATTTTTACTGTTGAATAGAAACATATAGCTTACTGGAGTCCAAATTTTTAACTTAAGTCAACGGTAAATTAATGGAAATTAATTTGTTGTTTCATGATAAAGAAGTTATATTACAGGATTCTTCATGATTTGTATAATTAATACTTATATGAGAGAATATGCAAGAAGGGATGACTTCTTATTCATTTGGATGGAGAGGAGAAAGTTCAATTAGGATGAAAAAGAAAATGGTATGTATGTGTATGTAATGATGCAAAGACCAAGAGGAACTAAAGCTAGGAGCTAAACTAATGTAAGATGAACCTAGTGTATTCATTTTCTTACTTTCAAATGTGTACAACATCCTCTTTATATAGAGGTGTTCCCTTGTTTCTCTATATTACATACAAAACATAAAGATGCAATTTAAATACACTTTGTCAGATAGCTACTTTAAATTATCTCCTAAATTGCTTGTTGGTGTGTTTAGCATGATCTCATCGATTTCCTGTTGTCTAAGGCTTTCCAACCGCTTGGTCACCCTTAGGGTCATGACACTGTATTATTAAACACTCTATTTTCTGAGAAGAGTATAGAGACAAATAAACCTTATTGAAATGTGCAACTAGTTTTTATGTATTTGACATGATAATTTCCATCTCGTGTTTTCTGTAGGTGGAAAAGGTTAGTAATCCCAGGGAGTTAAATCCATATTATAATGATAATGGGAGTGGTTATCCCCATGAATCGGAAAAAACCCCAGGAAATCAACTTTTGTCTTCCTCACTTGTTGGTGATGGGGGTGCAAGCTGGAGGCTGAAAGCTTTAAAACGAGCCAAAGAGCAAGCTGCTCGTGAAGGCCGAAAACTTGATGAGGTATTGTGGATAGTTTTTTTTATGTGCGTGATGAGGCTTCCACTCATGGCATAGATATATACTGAACAAACTAATTGCAGGTAGTGGAAGACCGATGGGGTTCATTTAGTCATCTAGCTGTATCTGTTGCCACTTGTGCGGCAGCTCCTAATCGTGCTCATCTTCATGCAATTAGAGATCGAAGGAAGGTTGATGGGGAAGAAGAACGAACTGTTTCAGAAAATTACAATGGGAAGGTAATTAGTATGTTAACTGTAATGTGCCGTATCAAGCTGAAGTATTATGTAACTGTATCTAACAGATTAACAGTTTTAAGTTTTAGAATCTCGTGGATTTGTCATATACTTCATCCGTTTTTATTTGAATGGCCTATCTTGACTTTTTGCAAAAATTAAGGAAACTGGTTTGTTTTGTAATGTGCTATTATACCCTTTAATGAAAGTTAAATAAGAGTATTAAGAAAAATATTCAGTTAAACAATTAGAAGGTGTCGAATTTGTAATAGTATAATAGTATGAAAGGGTAAAATGGTCGTTGTAGAGGAAATACTAATTAAGTATGAGATCTATTATTAGTCATTCACCCTGCATATGTTGATACTCAGGAGTCTTGATTTCTAATTTGTAGAAGTTGAACATCATGAATTTACAATTGAAACAAATTTGTCAGACAAAAAAATTAAAGATTGTTTGTTTAATTGCAAAAATTTATAAAGCACATTATCAACAAATTACGTCTTTTGCTAGAAGTTCAATATATTTACCAACCAACAACATATGTAGTGATGTTCAGATGAGATGCATTTTGATAAATAGTGCACTGTTAAATTAAAATAAAATATAAATGCAATGACTCTTGTATGTATTGATCTTAAGTTATAGTACTAGTTATTTTCTTTTGTCCAAGGAAATACTAGAAACTAAATTGGCATGTGTATCCAGGGAGGACCCTTACATCATGCTCGAATGAAAGTGCCACAGGTTCAAGATTCTTTGTCTTGGGGTAAACGAAAACTGAAAATGTCCAGCGAAGATACTGATGTCGTTTCTGCCGCAATTTCTGGAATAAACAAATTTAAAGATGATGGGACTTTTTTGGGTCAATTTGTACAGCAAACAAATTATGTTTCCGGTCATCATGCTGATAATGCATCTGTCCATTCTGAAAATAGAGTGGAATCAAGTTCAACATACAAAGAACATAAAGTAGCAGCTAAAGATGTTTCAGTGGGGAAGCCAGCATTGACTGCAAATCAGTTGGCAGCAAAAGTTATGCAGCTACGCATGAAAGGAAAACATGAAGAAGCTGAGATTTTGATGGTAGGGCATTTTTTCTAGATCTTCATGCTTTGCCCTGCTCTTTTATCATATCTACCCCCCAGGACCGAGTGTCGTTAGTGTCTAATTGGACTTGTTATCCACTATCCAAAACAGTTTCATAGTTATGTGCTGTTAAGTAAATTGTACCCAATTGCTGTATCTGTACTTGCATAGTTGCATGTCTTATATTCTCTTCTGTTGTCTCTTGCTTGTTACTTTTATCATTGAAATCCATTTGTGCCATATGTTTTTCAATTTGCTTATCTTTTATCCTTTTTATAAATAATTGGATTTCAGTATGTTCAGTGATGCCATAATTATACAGTGAAAATATAATTCATTCACACACTGAAATTCTAGACTGAAGGTCTTGTTTATATAGGTTTCTCAGATATTAAACCTTGGTGTTGAGAAATCAATCGTGTTTTAGTTTTTGTCGAGGATATTGTGTTATATGTGCTTCTTGAATCCGTGGCCACATATACTTTCTGTCCTTGTAGTCTAAAGTTTCAATTGTGGTTTTCACCTTGTCAAACTTATTGGTGAGAGGTGTTGAATTTTACAATATTAAAAGGCGTACAGGAAAATATTTAACCGAAGTCTGTCAACTTGCATTTGCGCATTCATTTTCACTGCAGTAATTCATCCTTGGGTCACTACTAATATAATTTAAAATATATTTCAATCAGAGAGAAAGCGAGACCCTAGAAGTGAAGCAAGGTGCTGAAGAGGAGCTTCAAGGACCCCGAAAAGGCAGGTTAGTTGCAGTTCTTGCTTATTCATTCAGTGATATATATTATCCTGCCTCTCTCCTTCAGAGGCATACATTTACAGCTTGTGAATCTGTTGCATTAATCCAGGTATGTTATGCAAGACACATCACTTCGGCAGAAAAGAAGACAGGAAGATGCTGATTTGCATCTAGCAAAATCAATTATGCGAAACCATCAATATAGCATGTCTGGGCGAGCAGATGATGAATATGATCATGATGAGGGTCCAAGAAAGAAATCTCGGAAGAAAGGAGGAGGAGATGAAAATAAGTCAACTGAAGTATCAAATTTTTCTCAGCGTATGCTGACACAGAAGGAGAGATGTCAATTTTGCTTTGAGAATCCAAATAGACCAAAGCATCTCGTTGTTGCTATAGCAAATTTTGCCTACTTATCCTTGCCGCAGTGGGAACCAGTTGTCCAGGGTCATTGTTGCATTCTGACCATGCAGGTGAGATCATCTCTTGAGTGACAGTATCTGCCCGAGTTTTGTGTCAACTTTTATGGCACTGTTAACATCTTTGAACGAGCTTTTTTACGTCGCTTTCCTGCATAAATATGGTGACTACTCTTTAAGTATGCTATCTGATTAATAAGATGTGGTTCAGTCTATGAGTGAAAACTAATAGTGCTTGCATTTATTGAATTTGTTTGACGAATTCACGGCTGACATCCATTTCAATAATTATGAGAAGATCTTAGAAATAAATGCTAGATGTTTTTTTTTCTTTTACAATCCAACTTGCCTCGAAATGCAAATTGTGCTTTTAATGTACAATTGACTCAGGCTATTAAGAACCATCATAATAACTGCTTTGTATTTCCATGCCCTATGGAGTCGACGGTTTTATATTCTCTGGCTCTTGGATATAATGGAATAAATCAAAATGGCTCACTACACTACCTACGCTTCTCATCAATTTTGTAGTAGTAGAGAGTGTTTTCACTTCACTCTTGGGTCAATTCGGAAACTGTATCCCTGTTATCACAGGGGTAACGCTACGTACTACCCGACCTCCCCTTATCTCGCTTAGGCGGGAGCCTCTTCATAGGCATTGTGGCATGTTATTGTTGTATAATAACTGCTTTGTTTCTCTCTGTCTGAACAGCATGAATCAGCAACAAGATCTGTTGATGACAATGTGTGGAATGAAATTCGTAACTTCAAGAAATGCCTTTTAATGATGCTTGCGAAGCAGGAGAAGGATGTCGTGTTTCTAGAAACTGTCATTGGGATAACACGTCAGCGGCGCCATTGCATGGTGGAGTGCATCCCTTTGCCACGAGAAATTGCAAAGCAGGCACCTGTTTACTTTAAGAAGGTTTACCTCCCTCTAAACTATAATATTCTTCCTGTTCAGCTGGTATTATTATAGTTCACTAGAAAACCAATGATTAATGATCCTTTTAAGTGTTGCTGCATGCTGCCAGACAACTGCTGCATCTAATGCATGATCGTGTAGCCCCTTCTGTTTGTGTAACTTTGTTATACATTTGAGTATCGTATCTAACTTACGTTTTCTGCAGGCAATCGACGAAGCTGAAGATGAGTGGAGCCAACACAACGCGAAGAAGCTTATTGATACTACTCAAAAGGGACTGCGTGGGTCTATTCCCAAAAATTTCCCATATTTTTATGTTGAATTTGGCCTTGACAAGGGATTCGTTCATGTAATAGATAACGAAAATGATTTCCAGACTAGCTTTGGCCTAAATGTGATCAGAGGCATGCTACAGTTACCTGCTGAAGACATGCATCGACGGCGAAGGCATGAGTCAGTGGATAAACAGAAACAGGCAGTTGCTAGTTTTGCTAAAGACTGGGAGCCTTTTGACTGGACTAAACAACTGTAGTCATATTGTCATAATATGAAAATTGGAATTTTCATTTGAACTGAATTTCGATTTGTTCGAACTCTAGTCGGACTGAACTTTGAAATTGTTATATTTGAATCGAGCCAACCCCTGATAAAGTTATGTATAGTTTGGTTGTTACTGCAATTCGTTTCCTTGCTGATCTTGTTTATGATCATAAGTCATAACCGATGAGCATTATGAAAAGTATACCACAATTCACATTTTATTTAGGAAAATACTTTGAGCCACAAATGATATAACAGGTACAAAATTGATATATATCCCACTATTGAGTTCAAGTATTGTGTTAGTAAGCACCAACTGTGTCACCAATGCGAATGAACCAATCTAGGACTTCTTATACATTGAAAGACAACTAGGATAAAACAATTCACAAGACTTGTCACTTGCAAATTGAACTATTTATCAATCCAAATCAAATAACCTTATTATTTACTGCATGATGTTACAAACATGCTAAAATGCATTACCAACACCAGTTTCGACCTCAACAATGGCCTGGTAATTCAGTTATGTAAGAAAATGCAAGTTATGGACATCTATAATGGAACAGAAGTTTCTATCTGGCTGGTCCCTTCTAACATTAGTAAGTAATGCACGTTCAGAACTGATTCCGGGCTGCAAAACATTGTGTATGACTTTCTCACTGCTTTTGCCACCATTACCAACGTCTGCAATTTACCAAGAATTATCCACCAGCTCCAGAAAATTGCCCATCAATGACAGTCATTATGAAGAAGCAAGCAGTGCACAGTTAGACAATCATACAGGTTATATGCATAAGCAGCAAGCGGATGGCTAACTTGTAACCATGTTTTGGCTAAAATATCACCATTCATCCCATGTATTAATGAAGTCGTTCCACATTGAAGTTGCAATGGAGTCTCGCAATGTGGAAGTTGTTTGTTCCATGGGGAAATCTAACTGCGGGTCTAATTGGTCATCAAGATCAGGCAACTCTTCAACTTTCCCTTCTGCAACACTGTTGAACAACCAATCATTTGGTTCCTGGCAACGAATGAAGTTGTGCAAGACACATGCAGCAATAACAATATCCCTCTGGATTTGAAAAGCGTACTGAGGGGCACGCTTAAGGATTGGAAACCGCTCTTTCAACACATGAAAGGACTTCTGTATGGCATTTCTTAAACAAGCATGACGATGATTGAATAATTCCTTCACATTTCTTGGAAACATATTAGCACCTCTATACTCATGGATGTAATACCGAACACCGTGATACGGTGCAATAAATTCGTCTGTATTCTCATAACTCATATCAACAAGATAATATTTTCCTGAAACAAAATATAGTTATTGTAATAATTTTAGACTTAAAAATATTTAGATGCAAACAAAATCCAATAGTAAGATGTTGCATACTCGATGCTTACAAACAACCTTCTGGAATTTGAGGGAAGTTCTGATCACGATTATTGAGAACAGCTTTTAGCACACGTGAATCTGATACTGAACCTTCCCAACCAGGATAGACAAATATGAACTGAAGATCAAATGTACATGCAGCCAATATATTTTGGGAAAGTACGCCCTTCTTATCACGAAATAAGGATTGATCTTTGACTGGTACATAAGCAGGAATATGCAAGCCATCTATCACTCCAATGCAATCCTAGATCACAAAACAAAGATCAGTTACTAATACAAGAAAACGGAAGAAGAATGAAGAGGCACGAGCATAAACCTTGAAATATGGATGCAATCTATTATTTTTGAGGATTTCTTGAGGTGTTGTACTTGGCGGTGATTGAAGAAACTCATGAGATAATGACTTGATTGCCTTCAAAACATTATTGAAGTACCTACTCACAGTCTCGCCAGAATGCTGATATCGATCTTGTATTACCCTGTTACGCTCATTGTGTCCAATTATGTTCAAGAAGATCCCCAGTTGCTCCTCTTTCATAACGCCAAGAGTGTCACGTAGCATGCCCCTTCGTTGGAGAACGTCACATAGGTTACGAAAAACATGCTTATCCATTCTAAACAGTTCTCTGAATGAATCATCAGGACCGTCGAAAACTTCAGTCATAAAACTAGATCCTTTGACTGACAAAGTATATTTAGGCTCCCTACTTAGGATATCATAATAATAATAACCAGCCGCTGCTGCAACTAACTCCATCTCATCAAGTTCTATGTCACAACCATCCATGATGCTCGAGGCCTCTGAACATAAGTTATAAACAAGCAATGTATCACGGGACTCTTCAACTTGGTGATATAATTATCAATAACTAAGAGATGCAAGCAATTGTGAAATGGCAGAGTACAGTTATGTCATTAGCTCACTGCACTAATTCATCTTCTATATATGTAGTCAAGCTAAGTGATACATATGGCACAAGGAAATAGTCCTCAACAGTGCACTAAAGTGATACACATAGCACATACAACTTCAGAATGGAAGTGAAGTGGGAACTTTTCAGATTGCTGAGGTTGACGATGTGCTTAACTAGCGTTGCAACGAAGTTAGACTTGTTTCATTTTTTAGGGACAGGAATATCTCCCTGGCATTGGAATTCTCGAACACCTGAACTATCTATAAAATAATTCACTTCGGGTCACACCAACATTCTAAATTGCAAAATCTGCATCAACTATGTTTCTTTCAAAATAGTTCTACATTGCAGAATTCCCTTTCATTCTGCGTATTTTTTCTTGAACCTAACTTTCTACAAACTTAATAATTGCTCAGCTCAAGTCGAACCCGACAAACAAAAATGTATGCCTCAGTTTCTTAACTATGTTTACAACATTCTGTGTATTTTTCTTTTACCTCAATTTCACCCCAAAAAACCACACTCCATTTCAAAAAGATTTCCAGTTTTGACTTTTCGAATTTTGAACTTCTTATGTGGTGTAATAGTTTGTGAAAAATATCAAAATATTGAATCTTTTAACCTAGTTTAATCTATCAAACTAGACAATATTTATACTATGGAGGTAGTAAAATTGAAACTTAATAAGTAGACAAATACTCTGTACTAACATATCAAATAACCAGCTTCCCAATTCACAAAAAAAATCAAAAATCATATATTAAGAAGCAGAAAAAAAAAACATTATGTGGTAAAATGTAAATGGTATTTATGAAAAATAATAAAGTTTGGTTTTTTATAATAAAAAGTGAAATTCATATTAAAAAAAGTAAGATTTACCTGCAGAAATAGGTAGAAATGAAGTCCTGCAAGAGAAGGGTTTATGAATTATGGTGAAAGCCTAGTAAACGGACCAAGTTTAGTCATGGGTCGGGTAAGGACTATAGTTTGGACATCTTAAAATATTTCGATTAATTTAATTGACATTTTCGATTTTCAACATAATTTTGTTTTTTATTTAGCTAATGAATACTCCATGCAATTTTGCTTTTAAATTGACGCTTTTTATTTTCCGTGTCATAATATATGAATATTCATATACCTCGAAATAAAACTCTATTCGGCAAACTCGATCCTACACGAACTAGAACACTCGAGGTAAGCGATGTTATGACACTTCCCGAAAAGAAATTTAGTCCAACACTTCGGTTAATAACTCACGTCTTTAACTCTTTTGCATCTCTCACAAAATTTATCTAATTTTAGATATATCTACATGTACTAAAAGTGTTGTTTCAAAAATCTTGTTTTGAATAAAAGTAATACTTTAAAAAGTGTTTAATTTTAAAAACAAGTATATTAAAAATTAAATTTCATAAAAAGAGAGTATAAAGATTTGACTTTAGGAGAATTTTATACATAACCTGTGATATTTCCTATAAGAATCCAAAACTGTGTGATGAGCTTATATTTAGTCCTATATACCAACCCTGACTAGCATTAATGCACCAATCATTCTCAGTTTCAGACACAAAGTTGACTTCAAGATTCTCTATATCTCTCTCATTGTACTTTGATCATTTGCTATCTCTCTAGCGCACCAAGATGATGATGGGCAAGACCCAACAACCAAAACCATGGAGGCCTTTTCTGGAATTCTGGGTACCCAATTCATGAACCAGTCTTGGCAGCTCTTTTGCTTCACTCTCAGTTGACACTCATGTGCACAAACAAGTATGTCTCTTTCCAAGTTATATACATTCAAGAATTGTACAGTTTATGATCCATTTTCGGGTACTGATTATATAGTGGTGACGAATTGAAAATAATACTCCGTAATACAATAAAAATAAGGCAACTATAAATTTTTAGGGGGTGAACTAAAAATGTATACAAAAATTTTATTTTTCAAATATTAGAGGTCAATTTTAAAAAAGTTAGGGGACTTCACATATGACTCTGCGAGGCCCTAGTTCTGCCACTGATTGTAACAATTGGTTGTATGCAGTGTGAATGATGGACATCTGCTAAATTGAAGACTATCTATTAATTGTATCTACACTTTGCAACTATAGTAAATTGAGATTAATACTTTGTCCTCACTGTTTGTTATAAAGGTTACAGTCACAAGCCTGAGGAATATGCCTCCCCAGAAGCTATAACTAACACACGGACTCAAATAATGTATGATAATCACCAGGAAAAGTTTGGCATTGTTATAAATATCCGCTAGCTATATCGAGTTTTTGGCTCAAGTTTGGCATTCTATCCCCCATTTGCTTGATTCTATCTGAAACATTATAATCATCGACTTATCTATTTCATCAATAATAAGTCATATATATACAAGAATAATACTAGACAATCCTAAAGGCTAGGCCCATATATTATACATGTCCTAAAACACTATATTCATGAGAATGTTGTGTGAGGTGTGGTCCAAGTAATCTTGGATTAGAGTGTCCAGCAGAGGATAATATTGACATATTCTTATTATGACTAGTCATATTCATAATCACATAATATATAATTATGCCTAGTTAGCTGTCAGCAAGCAAATAAAAGTTTTAAAAAATTGAAATTGGAGGTAGGACGGCAATTTAATTGCTAAGGCTAGCTTAATGTATGTTCAAAGATATGATATAGTACAACACGTAAACAAAGTTGAAAAGAGTACTATCAAATTTGTTTGATTGAAGTTTAAGTACCAACCATTATTGGCTGCTGTGAAGAATAATGGTAGGGAGATGGGCGTCGTATTTTGCTAGCAGGAGAAGAAGAGAACAATAAAAAAAAAAAAAATAGATCTTTTAAGCCTGGATACTACGATAGATTATAATAATTGACTCGTCTATTTCATCAAAAATAAATTCTATATACAAGAATATAAATTAATACTAGACAACCCTAAAGACTAGACCATATATTATACATGTCCTAGAACACTATATGCTGTCTGCTTATACTATCCATAACTCCATGCTCTGCCTCATTACACATCATGTAATGTATAATTGAATTTAATCCACTAATGATGATCTTGACAAAATATTATGTACTATCAAGTAAGCAGAACACATAATCACTAATCACAACAAGAGGGAGATACCCAAACTGTTGACATTATCATACACATATTCATCAATCAATTAAAAATAAGGTTGCAGAGTATAGTCGACATCTTGATAAAATATAACGATATATATGTTGCATTGTAGAAATCACAACCTGAAAGAAAGCTTGGTTATATTGCTAAGCACCATAAAGATTATCAAAGAAAGTCAAAGCATTCATGAATATGTCATTTTAAAATGCCATCATTGAATTAAGTTCATTCACTTCTAAACATATATAGATAGAGTACATTACTTTATTTATCTACATATATAGATAGAGTACATTACTTTATTTATCTATTTGTAACCTCAATTTTTTGGAGTAAAGAAGACTTGACAATCTCCATTTATTTCCACTATTGACTCAATTTATTAACCTACGACGATAGAAGCATGTGATTATTTAATCAGTGGGTAAATTAAATTTTGCTCATCTGCCTTTATTATGTGGACTGTCATCTATAGATGAAATATTCACCTCATGGCATTTCCAATCCAACGAACTCATGTTTTCTTCTTCCGTACTTCCGCTAGCTCTGGACTAATTTGGTCGCACCATTGTCGTTGCCCAAACATTATTTTAACGAGTTAAATATTGGACTCATGTGTACCCCCCACCTAATATCCCTTTTCATGCATATGCTACTTCCGCTTAAAATTATTCATTTTTAATATTTTGATAGTTTTAATTTTCAAGTTTAATTTTAATATTTTATTTTTGTTATACAGAGGAAATATTTTAAGCGAAAATATATTTCAAATTTTTTTATTGATATATTTTTTCATCAAATATTATATAACACAAATAAAAAATATTTTTATGTCAACTTGAAAAATAAAACTATCAAAATTAAAAACGGATAATTTTTAGGAATGGGCGAATATATAGTATGGGGGAACAACATAAAGCAAATTAACCCTGCCTACATGCATTTCACAAGGAAGCCTCACAAAAAGTAGTCAAGACCTTTATTATCACTAGCATATTTTTTCACGTATATATTAACAAAGTCCTCCATCTCTACCCCCCAGCTTATTTCCTTCTTAATTCCCCATTTCCATGCTTCCTTCACTCATTCTCGGCCGGGTTGTGTTGAGGGGGATGGTGTCTGGTTTGAAATCATTCTCCGACGACGATCATCATCATTCCGATTAGGAGATTGATCTCGGACCAGGCATTCCCCCCAACTATGGTACGGCATTATATATTTTATCTACATAATTCAGACTCGGGATAATTTAAAGAATTTTGCTATGTTCGATAGAGCTTGTTTGATGGTTCTTAAAATTTATTGCTCAAGATTGGAGGTAGATTAAATTTTCTTTGTTTCAATTATTTATGGGAAGTTGCATGAATTTTTATTGTAACTATTCTAGGATTTCTAGCATTCATAAGGATAACTTGAATATATACATGGTCATTTGTAATCTAATTTGTTGATGTCGTATATATGAATCTATTTCCACCATGGCCATTACTAGTTCCAGCTTATATATATATATAGTTCAAGCAAATTAGATGCAATAAAATCACAAATATGTAAATATATGGAGGTCAGCCAGGTACTCCATTATTGTATGTATATATATCTTTTGGGATATTTAATTTCACAACATGAGACTGAGATAATATGAGACTTGTTTTGAATTAATTCAAAAGTAAAATGCATGCAAATATTATTTACTTAGTCCAATAATTTTAATATTCTATTAGATAAAGAAAGAGAACATACATAAAATCTTGACTTTATACATAGGCAGACCTACGTGTCCAACATTTCCAAAAAAAAGAAAAAAATTAACAAACGGTATATGTTATTATCTCATAGTTTTTGTATTTTTTCATTTTGATATTGTTCAAAGTGTTGAAAATATTACGTAATATTTAATTGGTCAAAATTTTCTTTCATGTAAAATGGACCACTAGAAAGTTGATCAACCTGGATTTGCCTATGACTCTATAGGAAATAATAATACTTCTTTGTCTGCTCTACTTGTTCGATTTTACTTAAAAGATTATGATAAGATGTTATTAACCTAGTATAAATTTACTATAACATTATACTATTAACTTAACTTAAAGTCAAGAAACAATATTTAATTTGTGAACATATATATGTCTTAACAGAGAGATATATTGCAACAAAATAAATAATTTGTTATACTGCATTGTTTTCTAACACGAATTAATCTAGAAATTAAGTAAGTTAAGTAACGCATTCATCATATAGATATGGTAGAAATTAAATATAAATTTTAGAGACAAATAAAGTAGTATTATACTTCATCTCCACTATTAGTTGGAAGTATGAATGTATTATTACCCATAATAATCATTATATCTACTTTGCTTGCTTGTTCAGAGTTGCAAAGAATAATTTTGATCCTTTATTTTCACTTTTAATTTTTGCATGAGGAAATATCCTTGGAGGAGTACCATCATCATGACAAATCCTTCCAAACAAGGCCCATCTTCAAACCTTTTTTACATCATTTACATTACATGTACTCGATTTTGTGGGTCAAGATGTACACGAGACATCCAATATCTCCGGTCTTCCATGTGGTCTTGTTCTCAGTCAAAAAAATATGTTTTCATGATTTAGCTTATATGATGCCCCATCATTTCTAACTAGCTGATTTGGATTCTACCTCATTGTTAATCATTATTAAAGATACTTAGGTTGCGTTTGGTCGTGATGTAGATTGTATGTAGACCACGACTAAAAAAAGTGGAAATTGTATGTTTGGTATGGATAATATGAGAATTTTGGAAAGATCACATGAACAAATTGGGAACATGTAGATATAGTTTTAATTGTTCCCCCTAGAAATATAAATTGTTACAAATTATTTAATTTATGAAATGTTAATAATCTAGAAGAAATATTTTCTAAAGAAACTATGTGAAGTTTGTTGCATAATCTAGAAGAAATATTTCCTAAAGGAACTTAAATTAGAGACATCAAATTTCTTCAAACTTGACTAAATTTCACCACAATGTTGGATTTTTCTTCCCTTCCTTGAAATATTCCTTGGAATATACTCCGTAATTAATTGTAAGTATGTGTCATCCCAAGAATAGAATGGATCTAGTTATAAATTTCTTCTCAACCTGCGTTAGATTCTATGTTTACAACTTACATGGTCCAATCGACAATCATAAATATAAGGGTCCAAGAGTAATTATTTCGGTTTGTTTGTAAGTGAAATTGAACATCATCCTAGAAACATTAGATTTATGGGTGGCAGAATCATGCGTTAGAAGTGAGATTTTTAATGAATTGAATGAGTATCATTTATAGTGGATAAGGTAAATGGTGGAATCATAATTTTTAAACAGTGTAGTCCGACAAGTAATTACTTTTTAAACAAGTGAATATATGTTATATAAAATAAATAATAAAATTTTAAAATTAGGAAGATAATTACTACACCTCCCAAGTTCCACTAGTGTAGGAGGTATGAGTGTTTGTTTTGTCCTGCCCCAGTTTAAACAATAACCATTAAGTCAAGTGTCACCCAACAGTAAATCAGATTTGTTGCTGCTCTTCATTATTCATATGCATATATCCTATTCATAAGTCCACTGCAAAACTACAGTTCACACACAACTCATTTTATTTTTTATGTTATTGACATAGTAATAGGGTTATGTTTATTATTAGACCCGAGTCCAATTATATTAAATTTTATTAGGGTTTAATCTTATTAGTGATTTGATTATAAATATAGATCACCTCTTATTGTAATCCAAATCAATTATCATCAATAAAGTATTTCTTTATATTTTTCCTTCCTAGGAATCACCTAAAGATTTTTATTTTTCTATTGTGCCAGCGGATGGATCATCACCACAAAGTCACCCGTCGAACAATCATAATTTGTTTTCTTTACTTCTAATTGAATTTTCGGCAATTCATGCATTTGTTTTAATTTTTTAATTTTTTTTTTGGTTAGTTTTTATTGATTTTGTTTTCCCATAAGTAGCAACCTGAACCATGCATGAAACTTGCAGCACCTTATTGTTGCTAGACCTTTGTCTTTGATGCGAAAATTAGTCCCGGATGTCTTTCTTTTCTTGTTTGATTTCTTATTGATGAATAAAAGATCCGATTACATTTTTCAATCAGAATATATTATTTTGATTTGATATTTGAGTCCTAGCAGCCTAGAAAATCTCTTTTATCAAATCATGTTATTATTATCTGGGATCCAACATGATGTTGGAGACCTTACTATTTGAGATCCGATTGGTTTTTCGGTGACCTGATTGTCTGGGACTGGGCCATACGCATTACCCGAGATACGACCGGGATATAATGAAATAATCGGTTCAGCCATGCTTCCTATACGCATATTGTCTGGCGAGTCCAATACGCACCGATCCGGCATGATGTTGAAGATTTTTATTATTACATGGAGCAAAACAGGTAGCCGCTTACAACCGACGATAGATGAAACAACGGCCAAATCCAACAATTATGATTATATTATTTTCAAGTTGGCATATACGTTGTGCATGTATTGAGATAGTAGTAGAGTTATGTTTATTATTGGGCCCGAGCCCAACTATATTAGATTTTATTAGGTTTAATCTTATTAGTGATTTGCCTATAAATATAGGCCACCTCTTATTGTAATCGAAATCAATTATTATCAATAAAATATTTCTCTATATTTTAGCATATGTGTTTGATATAACATGTTAATACTAGCAGGGGCAAAGCTGGAAACGTATCGAAAAATTGAACAAAAACCCGATATAAATTTCAACGGAAATGGAAACTTTATAATTTATGCTTTTTTTTTTTCTCGTATGGTAATGTTTTATAAGCACCCTCTGTCAATCGAACTCCAAGACCTCTCACATGGGAGGCTGAGTGATAACCAGGCCAGGCTAAAGCCTTGATTTATGTTTATTTTTTCTTAATTTGCAACAAAATCATAATGCATTGTTAAAAAAGTATTCACAAATTTACATGCTCCAATATTTTTAACAGATGTCTTAGAGGCTAAAAATAGTTCGATGAAATCGAAAATATATGTATCAAATAAATGGAGAGTTATGAATTGATCATATAATTAATCTCTGCCTCCAAAAGTTTATGCCAAAAGTCTAGATTGGCAAGTGGGTCGAGGTTTGCAGGTCGCTCGTTAGTTCCCACTCGCTAATCCGCTTTCGGATTTGACCCATGTTCGCCTAGCACACTTACTAACGAGGCGGGCGGGGCGCGATTTTAGCCAAAAAGTTCGTCCCGGCACACGTTCGTTACGGATTCGATGGACGGTTCGAATCGCGTTCGGCACACGTTCGTTAGTAGTTCGTTAACGTAGCGGACGCCCGCTTAATGAAACCTGACATCAGGTAGATAGCCTTTAAGTTGGATTCACCTCGTTTTATTAGCGGATGTCCGCTTGGTGTAATCGGAAGTCCTTTTCGTGTAACCGGAAGTCTGCTTCGTGTAACCGGACGTCCGGTAACTAGCATTTATTTAAACATTGACCATTGGAGTAATATAGTTGTTATTAGCGGACGTCCGCTTGGACTAACCGGACGTCCGATTCACAAAAACTAGCCGGTTTTTTTTCCTCCTACAAATAAAGAACCAGCCGCTTTTTTTTTCCTTCTACAAATAAAGAACCACTACTTTCTTTCATTCCTCACATCAAATATCATCATTGGTTCATTTCTTTGGGTAATATATATCATCTTTGGTTCTTACTACTTCAATTATAAAAAGTTATGTGATTCCATCTTGGAAAATAAATTATTTGATCAAGAATTTCAAATGAATTAGCATCATCTTCCCTCCTTTAAGTTGCCTTGAATATTGATATAATCATTCTATCCTATTACTTTTATTATATTAGGACATCTGGTGGACTGAGCAAGATTCAGGTTTGCTTCGACACACTAATTAGTGGGACGGAGCTGTCTCACTAATTCTCCTGTGCCGTCATGCTCAGCACTGCTGCTCACACTCCGCCGACACGGACATTACTGCTCAAGGTCCTAGCATTTAACGAACGTGGTGTGGTCTAATCCCGCCCTAGCCACCTCTACAAAAGTCTATAATACATATTAAAATTAATTTATTGTAGATAGGTGATAAAAACTCAATGATCTATATATATACCAGTTCATGTAAATTTTGACATGTTTGAATATGGAACTTAGGCTTATCTGAAGCACCGAAATCATGTGGTATGACGCCATCTATCGCCGCGTACAGCCACTTCAGTATATCTAATCTATGCTCAAGACATTTTTGTTGCTTCCACTCAAACGTACAATTGCTATAGACGATGCTTGTACAATATTCTGAAGCACCGACTGTGTTGTCACCATCAAAACAAATGACCAAAACAACAAGTATATCCAAGGCTTAACTGCATGCAATTTAAAGTATCATTTGTTAATGCAATTCAAAGTATCTTTTGTTAAGGATCCATGAAATGTATTATTAAAATTAATTGGTTATAAGAAAAGTGAATCAAGATAATATTAATTGATCTGAATTAATTTTTTCATGTAAAACTAGTTAATTTATATTTTATTTTATATGTAACATGGGGCATGTATGTCGTGATCTATTTGGATTATAACATTGGACATCTTTCATTATGAAAATAATTATACAACTTATACGTCCTATAAATCTTAGACTGTTTACTGATACCATATTAATAATTTATCGTGAAAATCGAGAATCAAACATTTTAATATAATGAAAAAGAAATAAATACGTCAACACATTATATGAAACCAAAATATTTTTATCAAGCAACTTCAACTTCTTTAGTCAGGTCACGGCTGCAACATCACAATAAATCCAAAATCTTGTAACGAATTTTGTATATATATACGCATGGAAATTTGTATATACATGCACATACATTAATCATTGAAGAAGAAGAAATATACATGCAATGGAAAGCATAAATGGTTGGGTAGCAACAATGGAGATAGTGAAGAAGCAAACAGTGTCGGAGATATTGGTATCTCCGGTTCCGGTGTGGATGGCGGTGGTGATCGGCGTTGTGATTGGTTGGTCATGGAAGTCAACGGCGAGTTGTGTTGTTTTCTTTGTGTTTTCTGTGGTGAAGAAGTTGTGCAAGTTTTTATGGACTTTGTTGCCTGGTTTGGATGCTAAACGGGTTTCGTTGGCGTTTACGGCATTTTCGGTGTTGTCGTTGGCTAGGCAGCTGTGGAGTTGAAATGGAGAAAGGGTGGAGGCGGAGGGGGAGGGGAGGATGGGTGATGGTGAAGATTTGGTTGATCAAGGAAGTGTTGGTGATGTTAAGTAAGTTATTCAACTTTGATTTTATTAATGACTCTGTTTTTTATGCTTAATTCATTCTTGGTCCGTATTAAAGTATTTTATAAAGAATGTATGCAAATTTTCTATTTTGTACTTCATCAACTAGAGGTAATGGTTGCACTTTAACATGCGAAATAAAATTTTGTAGAGATAAAAGTGTAAAGGTATTGAAAAATTGTTAATTTTGTTCAAAACAATCAAGTATTTTGATACTTTTAGTCTTAACAATCATTTATATTGATAGCGAGGGAGTATTGAGGAACCCAAGTCCCACATTGATCGTATTAATTAACGATCAGATGATTTGACATATTCAATGGACGGCCACTGATAGATAAGTCTATATCACTATATGTTTCATATGATGCTTGTGCATGTCTTTTATGATTCTTCATATTTGTTCAATTATCTATGTAGAATGAATATGCAATAGGAATTACTTTGGAAGTTTTTAGGAAATTGTTGCATTTGGGGTGCATGAGTTTGTCGAGTTTCTGTTCATAATGGCTCTATTTTCGTTTCAAGTATCATTTATGATGAATGTTAATGGCTCATATAGATAGTTGAATTTGCTCAACTTTTACTATGCCAAATTTGATTACAAGACTTTTGGTGAAGACATGAGGTAAATAAAGTGGGTGTCTGACTTGCCTTTTATAGGGAGCTTACTGTTATGGTTGTTCAAGCTATGTTGGGACTTGGGATTTTCTAAATTAGACTCATGCAACTAGAACTAGAAGCTAACAAAAAATATGTTAAACATGGTTAGCCATAGATTTCTAAATTAGACTCATGCAATCTTGTTTACCATCAGAATTTGTTTTTAATTGTCTCTATGTGGCCATTGGATACCATTAGTTGCTTCAAATTCATTATGTCAGTTGTACTTGGATGACTAGATTTATTCTTTTATCATGTCTTTTTGTTGAGTATTTGCTTGTTAAATATCTTACTAGAATGTTTGTTAAGTTGAAATAATCAAAATGTTTGTTGAGTTGAGAGATCATATATTTCTGCTACACAAGAATCAGGAGATACATACATGCTGGTTTTATAAAGATAAATACTCCGTATGTAGATTGTCTTTTAGGCGTATTTGATGTATTAAGATTGAATATTGTGGCTGCTTTTAGTATGCAGCTTATTACTCTGAACAACTTTGATTTCCAAAATCACCTCTAGTGTCGATTCCTTGGAACATAATCATATATTGTTATTCCATTCATTTCTTTCAGTAATTGTACCCCTGATATTTCGGAAGCCGAAGGGGTTATTTTGAAGGATGATCTAGTACATTTTCTGGAATTTCTTGATGATAAAGATGGTAAAACGGCATGGCAACCCATTATGGAACACATCATTCCTAGTATGTCCTACCAAGCTTGGCTCCATGAGGCCGAGGTAATTTGAGCTAGAGCCTTCGATAGGCTTCCATCTCTTGAATTGAGCTTCATAATTGACCGTAAGTCTTACTTGTGTTATAACACCATGGTAAAATGACATGAAATTATTGGACATTTAGTTTAGGTGGATTACCCCAATGCAAATAGTGCCTTAGTACTCGTCTTACTGTTGATTGGTAAAATATTATTGTATTATTGTGGTTTTGTTGTTTGAATACTTTCTGGTTCTGGACTCCAATAATCCCCTGTGTTACCTAATGATGGAATTTTCACCATCTTCCCTAATTTTTAATGGATTTGAACTGTACTTGAGGTGTGATCATAACCTTTAACTTTGTAACTCGGCATCCTATATCACCAAGGCTGTTAATAAAGAAAAAAGGTATTGTTTTAGTTCTTAGCAATGTGGAAATTTATGCTCCAAGGGTCTGTAGAGTTTTTTCCTTCTACAGTGAATATCATATTCTTCTTGCTTCAACTTAAATCTAACATTTTTTGCTATAGTTTAATGATAAAAATCTTTTACCCTTTTTAGTGAATCTAATGGCAAATGTTTCTCAGTTTGGCAGTATAGTCTACCGTTCTAGAACTGTATTTGAGGAGGCAACACCAGAGGTGGTAAGAGATTTCTTTTGGGATGACGGATTCCGGGCTAAATGGGACACTATGCTTGCTTATGTCAAGATACTGGAGGAATGTCCTAATACTGGCATGATGATAATGCACTGGATAAAAAAGGTATGTTGAGTACTGGGGTAGACATCGGACACTCCTGCAGTCCTGCTCCGGCATGTCTTGATGAAACCTTCATCTATACATGATGTTGCAGTTCCCATTCATCTGGAAAGATCGAGAATATATTATAGGCAGAAGAATTTGGGAAGCTGGAAGAACATATCACTGCGTCACTAAGGTACAGAGCTTCTTACTCAACACATCCTTGATAGATCTAAAACAGTCTGCTATAAATTAGTTTACTTTGATAAGTGAAAACCTTGTAATATCTGAACTGTTATTTAAGTTGAGGAAACTGAAGTCTGTAATATTTTGGAATCATATTATTATGGAATACCCTCTACTTTTTGCATGAGAATATTTGCAATTCAGGGGGTACCATATCCATCTGTGCCAAGGAGTGAGAATCTTTTTCGTGTGGTCCGCTACTTTTCAAGTTGGGTTATCAGAGCTGGTAAGCATTTGCACTGCTTTTGCATGATAAGTCATGTTGCAGGATCTAATTATATTGAAAAATAAATCAGTGCAATGTCGGAAAGGAGATGGAGAGTTGTCGGCTTGTGAAGTAACGCTAATTCACTACGAAGATATGGGGTTACCCAAGGATGTGACCAAATTTGGGGTCCGTCATGGCATGTGGGGTGCAGTGCAGAAGACGCATGCTGGCTTCAGAGATTACCAAAGCTTGAGGGAATCTGGCGTATTACACTCCAAATACGCACTAATGTCAAGTATAATGACAAGCATTTCTGAAGATGAAGGCACTCATAGTGTGGAGCAAGTAGCTTCTCAAGAAGATAGAGGCGAGCAAGCATCGCTTAATGCCCAGGCACATCAAGGTAAACGTGGTTTGAACTGGAAATGGATAGTCATTGGTGGAACTGTGGCAGTTATGTGTGGACTACATGCTGGATTTATAGGGAAGATTTTTGTTGGTAGGAGTAAGACAAAGAGTTGCTAGAAGGCGAGCAAATAGTGGCGTGAGTAGCCAGAAGGCTACGAAATAGTGGCATGACTTGCCTGAAAGGGAGGAAATGATGGTGTGAATTCGCCATTTTGGATCACAATACATGTTGTAGTAAATGATACGTGTAGAATTGTATATGCAAGCGACATGTTATCCTCAGTTAAGTTTTTATAACGGAGGTAAGTTGACTTGTTGCCATCATGATATAAAGAATAATTGGTGTGGTTAGGAGTATATGTGATTGTTAATGTGAAGTGTAGCTTAGAATGATTATGAAGAGTACAATGTTTATTGTATTCTCTTTTCAATTTATCCCAATCTTTAGTTTGCCTTCAATTGGCATGGACGAAATCAGAATAGAAATGAACTAGGGGTCAGGGATTTGAAAAGGAAAAAAAATCATGTTTAGTTTTGAGTTCGGAATGTAATCTTCTACTGAATTTCCAGTAAAACTACTAATTGAAAAAGACTATTGATAAAAGACATGATGGATTATTACTGTAAAATTCCGACCAAAACATGTGAAAATTTGTTATGATGTGTAGTCGAACTCCCTGGCATCGAAAATGACTAGATCCTTCCTCAATCAACATGGATGCTATAATTCATTTAGGGCAAAATAATTATTCCATAATTTCTTAATATTGTTTGAATGTGCTTATAATCCTCCTCCTCAATCAACTAGTTGAATTATCAAAACTTTATTGGTAAAGATACTTCACTACTTGTAATATAAAAATAAATTTAAAATGAAAAGAAGATAAAGTCATTATTAAATAATATCGTAAGAAAAGAAAATCATTAAAAATAACTAATCAACATTATATTGGGTAATAATGAAATTAAACCTCAAAATTGGTTTTCATTTTTTAACTTACTTATGAATCGATTTTGCTTTAATTGAGACTCTATTAAATTGTGAAAAATCTAATAGACCACATTCAAAGATTTATTACTTTATACGGAGTATTAATATAAGAATATAATTAAACTCTATCAATATTTACTTCCAAAACTTACTGATTAAAGAAATTCTAAATCCTTCGACTTATCTCATATGTACTGTTTTAGATATAAAATAGTTTTTATTTATATAAACCCTTATTTAATATATATCCATCCAATTCTTTTCTTTTTTAACATAATTTCGATCATAAACTTCTTTTGTTAATCATATTCTTGTAATTTTTGTAATAAAATAAAAATATTATTCATGACAACTTTATCTAAAAAAGCAAAAGAATCATATAAAAATAAGTAGAGGAAATGTCAAAGTGGCTCCAAATTATCATAAATGCTCCCCCGGCCCGATTCCTTAATATTAGGGGATGTTTGACTTAGCATAAATATTATTCCCTAACAATATTTGTTTAATACTTCATTCGTTCTTAAAAGATTGTTCACTTTTGAATTTTTAATTTTTTAATAATTGAGTTTTGACCATAAACATTTTTATTTATGTTTTATAATATTTTATGAAAAAAATATCAATAAAATACATTTCAAATTCATTTCATTGATATATTTTTCATTAAATATTATATAACGTAAATAAAAATATTTATGATCAAAATTCAATTATTAAAAAAATAAAAAATCAAAAATGAATAATTTTTTAGAAACGGAAGTAGTATAAAATTTAGCTAAAGAGAGCATATTATTGAAAATGATAATGACCTATAATTTTCATTCTCAAAGAGGGACCAATAAAGAAGCACAAATTTAATATAAATTAATGTTGAAAATATATAATAACCTTAAGATGTGGACTCAATTTTAGATCAGGAAATGAGTGGCTAGCAGCTGGTGCACTGTCTCAATGGATAGACCCCCAACCCCACCCTCCTCCCCACCCCTTGAAAGAGACGAGCCGCTTTATAGATGATGGAAAATAGCTTCAAGACAGCTTCCTAAAGCAGTTCGATTTGACCTGACCATATTCTCAAACTTCTTTGGATTGATGGATTTCATATTAATGGAAAAAATATCACTGCTCGAACGAGCAATAACATTTTTCGAAACAACTGAGCCGTTATACACACCAAAACGAAACAACTGAGCTGTTACAATAATAATATCAAAACAAAGAAGTTGCTCGTGGCAACGACTATTTTACCCCTATTTGTAAGCTGCCAGAAGCATGGTAAATTACGCTCGTAGATAAAATAATCATTTCAAGGTTAAAAAACACTATTTGACGCTACAGATATTGATCCAATTCTCTTCATTCCTCCTCTCCTCCCCACATACCTACAAAGTTCGTCGAATTATCTTCATCTTCATTTATATGAGTGTCTACTATACTACTCCGTATATAATAAAATTTTACAAAGTAATTTTAAATTTTGCACGATAAATTAGGATGTTATATACTCATGTAACATAACTTAATAAAAATTCATATTGTTTTTAGGAATTAGATTCCATAAACCAGCACATAGAATTTTGTCTCGACAATTATTTCTTCATTCACCACTAAATAGAAATTAGAATGTATTTTGTCAAAATAAAGTATTTCTGTAGATGCATGCACTGATGCACACTTGCACTCTACTAATTTTCAGGTTTCTAACCCTAATGCATAGAATAAGTTCATGTATATAGTAAATTATTTAGCTCTTGATTGCCAATTCAACAAACTAGATTTATAAATGACTTGAACTCAAGGTATAAATAAACAACATTGATATATATGTTTCTTGTATCAATTATTTGCTTGATTTTTAGTAGTTGATGATTTTTAGTATTCTCCCGCTTTTTTAATTAAGTCAAGCTTTAGTAAAAAAAATTATTTTTTAGTTGTCGGGTTTAGCATAATAACAGATTTTTACATTTTCAATGTACATTTTGATTACTTTTTATCTTTAAATTAATAACCAACCAATGATATTGTTTCAATTGATTGACATTCTATATTTTCAATGAACTCTTTGATTATTTATTATTTTCCTTAATCACGTAAGTAAACGATCAAAACGACAACTAAAAAACTATAGAAGAATAAACAACAAACTAGATTGATCGGATTCAAGTTGTTGTATTGATAATTCATCTACTTAATGGACTAATTAGATTTTAGACAATTAGAGAAACACAGTTGCTCGGTGACTCAATAAGCCTTGTCCGAATGATCTAGTTAATGGACATATTATGATGCATTAATTAGGTTCCAATTTTTAAGGGGCATACAAAATCATTAATCTGAACAAATACCCTCATATGATTCCCATATAAAAGTAGAGCACTAAACCATCATTAATAAACTATTAAAGACAAACATATTCTATCACAAACGCGAGGTAGATAATAGATCATTTATGGATGGATCGTGTATATTCAATCTAACACACACTCTATTTAACTAAATAACTTACATACATTTTCGATCTAAATACTAACTTGATTGGCCGGTAGTTATTCTCACTTGGCATCCAATCATTTGTTTTGAATATTATCATTAATTATCATGATCGTCTTCAGCTAGTGTGAGAAAATCACATACTCTTCTGAGAGTTTATGATGCAATTCCCACCTATTTCATAACATGATATCTCATTATCAAACTCGTCTTAATGTGTTAAATAAAACTTAGTAAGTTTCAAACAAGAACTCGACTAGATCATTAATCACCAGGCTAAAGTGATCGAAGTATCAATCCTGCTCATAACTGCCCTGTCCCAAACCTTTGTCTGGTTGATAAATGTCCATTTTGAGATTTGACCCAATGAAAGAAAATTTGAAAGCACCACACCACAAATTTGCTTGTAGCACTTTCAGAATAATATTACTATCACATCACATTCACGGACATTGAGGGTGTTTGGATAAGCTTATTTTTGGCCTGTAAATTAACTTATGTTAATTTTATCAAAATAAAATATTTGGCTAAACATTTCAATGTATAAGTAATAAGTTGAAATCAATTTATAAGTTGAAGTAAAAAAAATAGCAAATCCTAACTTTTTTTTCCAACTTTTTTAGTTCCACCTTATAAGTTGGTTTTGATCAAGTAATTTACTTAATTACCCCTTAATATTTAACTTTATACCTTGTTTATCATTCATTTAATAATTATAAAGATACAACTTTTAGTTATACCAACTTTTTAATATTTTACTCTTTATTGAAAAAATAAAAATAAATAAATATTATATTTTTAGTTATAGTTATTTTTATTCTTTTAAATATTAAATTACTAATTTATTTATATCATAAATATAAAAATAGTGATATATAAATGAAATGTCTTTATAAGTCATTTTATCCTTTCTACAACTCAAAAAGATTTTCTATCTAACTTATAAGTTATATTAGCCAAACAAGTCAAAATAATTTGACAACTTATAAATGACCTACTTATAAGTTACATTGTCACTTATAAGTTGGTTACTTATACGTTAAAAAAATAAGCTTAGCCAAACACCCTCAATGAGGGACAGAGTCAGGAAATAACTTTAGGGTAAATGAAATATATAAAATTGTTGGTTTAATACAAAAAAAGTTATAAATTAAGATGGAAAAAATAATATAGATTTACAAAAAATTAAAAAGAAAATATAACATAAATATATCAAATTTAAAATGTAAAATTAATCTTTCAAATTTTTTAAGTCGACTGCTGTAACTCGATCAATAGCCCGCCTCGTCACTTAACTCGAATCACCCTTAACCCAACAAACAAAGGGTAAATGATACTATATGGATCCCCCGAGTTTTGTTACAAAAGTCAATTGAGTTCTTGAATTTTTCATATTATCATATTAGGCCATGTTACAAATTTTGATGTACTCTAATTATCGTTAATACTATGAAAATGTATTATGGTTAATACAATATTTGATTGTATGATAATGGTCCAACTAATAAATACGGAGTAAAACTTAAGAACCTCAAGTGTTGATACAAAAACTCAAGAATACAATTGATATATTCTAGCAATATTTTCTTTTTTACTTGTCATTCCACATTTTTATGCATTTTAAAGTTTTTTATTCTATTATATCCCTAGACATATATTAAATGCATTTGAGTACAAATATTGCATGTGAATCCGTAAAATCTCAACGTTTCATCTTCTTATAAGTGATAGTATAAAAACAAAACATCAATATTTACGTGATACACGATTGTGTCAAAGTATATGACTAGAAGTATAAAACGGAGTAAGTATCAACCTCAAGACTGACTCGATTAATCTAACAAACTACAACTAGACAAATTTGAGCGAAGTTATGTGTAATGTGTTTTTTTTTTATAATTCATCATTCGATTAATGTACATAATCAAGCTGCCATAAATACGGCTTGGCACATGTTCATAACCTGGTTACAAAATGTGTGGAACGGAGTTATCTAAGCTTCCTGCATAAATAGATCGGGCCATACGAGTCCTACTGACAACAAAATTCGGCCCAACGGAGGAACGTTGGTCCTCCAATCATATCAACAAGGTAGGCTTCAAAATGATGGAACTCAAGAACTCAGGCCGCCAAAACCGCTTCCATTCCTTCCGAGAGATTAACCAAAGATATAAACCTAAAAATAACCTGTGATAGCAAAATCCAAAATAAAGTATATATTACAAGGAATATGTGATGAAACTAATATGGTACTAAGGATTATGAATTTGCTATAACGTGCTTTTGATAATACAAGAACATCATTTGTAGAGTTGGAGATTGAATAAAAAGTTTGTCACAATAATAGAATTTGTCAGTGGTATAGCAAGACAAGATATAAGTGGGCGGCGTAGTCGCGGTTAGATAAACGGTGTACGCTGAGACGAGGAAACTCAACGCTGATTATGTAAGTGTAAGCATGTAAGAATGCTTGGTAAAGGTAATATGTTTATGGGAAGATGGAGCTATAGGTGATGACAAACTAGTGTGAGCTTGTTTCCAACAGAGCTAAATGGTTTCTCAAATGATACCGCAAATTAAAGTTGTCATGAAAAGTATTTGATTTATGAACTACCGTATTGTCCACAATACGCGACAAAGGAAGTAAATATTATCGTAAGCTAGTTGAGAAGATTTGCTAGATTTACAGAGACAAAAACAAAGTATGAGGATGATTGTGAAGGGAGGTTTATGGAAATTGAATGAAGAAAAAGAAGTCCAAATTGGTGATATAACTGGACATGAACGGAAGAGATGATTTTTGAGATTTGAAGCCATTTTGGCCGGGTTTCGAAAATTAAGGTCTCGGCCGGAGGGGTCTCGTATACTAAAACCCTAGATCAGATGCCATCGCAGACTCCCCAAGGTCTCGATTGGGTCTCTGGCTGTTTATGCGGCTGAAAGTATTTGAAAGTCATGGATTCCTCCTATTTATTGCCTAATTTGAGCCAAGTTATGTTAGAAGTTTTTCTATATATAGAGGCTTTCTCTGTAAGTTTTCTATCACTCAATAATCATCCTAAATAATTTCTTGAGAGAATATTATCAATCATCAATAATATCGCTGAGGCTTCTCAGGATCGAGAATCTCTATGTTATAAAGTAATACTCAATCGAGGGTTTAGCTTGATAGTGATCAGAACAATCTTCCTAAGGCTTAGTTTTAGTGGATTTCTCAGCAGCAAATGCGACGCACCTTCACATCGTTGAACCCGTATAAAATCGTATGTGTTGTTTATTTCCGCATTTACTTCTATCGTTATCATTGTTTGCCTAGATCGAGTGATTGAATTAGCCTTAAAATCGCCAATAATTGTGACGTAGCTAAGTAATTTTGATTAAAAATGAGATTCAATGTCAGTTAACGAAAGAGTAATGCATAATATGTCAGAGAGAAATTTGATGGGATAGATTTATTTGAAGATGAATGGAGGATTACCATAATGACAAGAAGTCGGTCAGCTTGACAGCACAGTTCTCGGTATTACTTTGACGAGGAAGAATGAAGCCGAAAGCTGGGACAAGTAAGCGTCTGGGCGCGACAATTCATCGCTAATGTTGCTAAGGAGACCGCGACAAGAGCTCGATTTAAGGCGTTTGTCAAATTTGTACGAGAAGCTCATCAAATAACAACAAGGTACGCGAATGCAAGCAGCTTGTTTCACTTCTGAGAATGTCAAATAACACTCCTATAACGTAGGCAATCTTAATGACTTCAATAGTTTGATAAATCAATTATTATCAGACGTGGGTGAATTTTGATGATGAGTCACAAGCATTGATATTATTGGCATCTCGAAGTTGGGAGCCGATCAGATCATTGCTAGTAACTCGGGTAATGATAAAGCCGAGCTAAGTGAAAGTAAAGAGTGTCATTCTGCTAGCACGTAAGATCGATATACGGGAAGAGAAGTATTCTCGTATCAATGTAGAAAGAGGTAGAAACTGGGACAGAGGAAATAGCAAGAATAAATGGAGGTCAAAGTTGAGAGGAAGGAGTAAACAATTGAGGACGTACTGAATACCTGGGTCATGGAAAGACGATCGCGCGAGGAAGCATTGCAAGACTTCCTCGAGGTCGGGACAACAAACATGTTGACGTCAATGTCATGACCACTACGCAGATATAATTATTCTTGTCGGTTGATTATTCTATTAGTTCTGGATCCTCGATTCTCGTGCATCATTTTATACTCACGCCTAATCGATATAATGTCAATTATATAGCCGAGATTATGGACGGTTCATCTTGCCGACGGTGAACCTTCGAACATCATGGGTACGCGATGTAAACTTGAACCCCGTCAAATGGTTCTCGCTTTGGTAATTGACAAAAGTGAAACATACCAAAGCTTAAAAAGAGTTTGATTGAAAGTTAGTCGGCTTGATTTAAGATGGCTATCGAACAACATTCGGTGATAACAACTAAAAAAGCACGTGGAACAACGATCAGAATAAAGTAAGATGTGTACTGTAATTAAACGGGAGGTTCTCAAGATGATAGCCGTTGTTGAAGGTTCTAAGAAGACGAGGTCGTTGCACAATCAAGTCAGTCACATGAAATGAGAAAGTGTCTGAATTACTTGTCTCAAATAATTTGATATGTTGTTAAAAATCATTGATCATCATATTTGTGAGAAGCTTGCTTTTGGGTAAGGGGGAAGAAAGTCACTTTTGTTAAAATCAAGTTGCCTTAACTCTGATAGTCTTAGAGTTAGTTCACATAGAGACTGTGACCGCACGGGTCAAGTTCTCAAGGGAGGTTCAATATATTATGAAACCTTTATTGATGATGCAACTAGAAAAGCGTTTTGAAGCTTATTTCATGACAAATCAAGTGTACGGTGCCTTTAAGAACTAGGAAAGCCTATGGTTAAGAACGACCAGTCGAAGTGAAGTGTTTGAGATCTAATAACGAGGGTGAATATACTAATGAGATTTCAAATAATACCTGTACAAGAATGGAACTTAACACTATTCGGGAACACCCCAATGACGGAGAAATAAAGGATGAACATAACTCTAAATGAATGTGCTTTGGAGTACGACGTTACATTCTCGCTTACTCGACGCCTGGCCGGGACGCAATAAATACTCGTAGCCTTCGATTATCGTAGATCCTCCTCAAATTTCAAGAAGTATGGAATTCAAGAAGCAAACTTATCTTTCCTAAAAGTATTTGGTTGTTTAGCTTATGTTCATGTAGAAGCAAATGCGAATGAAACTTGATGCAAAATTATGGCGACGCTGAGATAGGATATCGGTTCATGATTTAACAATCGAAGATCATAATGTCAGTGATAATGGCCTTTAAGGAAGAGGTGTTATATGGTGATAAGAAGGTGTTGATGAGAAAGAAGTGAAGGTGTTAAGTCACAACTACAAAACCAAGTGAAGTCAAACGGGCAGACAAGGCGCATGACTCGATTTTTTCCAAAATGGCATATCCTGGGACATGCCCCCCGCCTCCGCGTAAAGTAAATCAAGATCCTCAAGTATATGCCACTGGAGGAGATTTAGTACTATTGAGGAGGAGACAACTGAGGTTGAGGAAAACACTTCTGATGCTAATCAAGAGGAAGAAACACCAGGTCCCAAAAGATTAGAAAGTTGTTAGCACTAAACTCGAGGTGTTCTCCCTCTCGCTAACTTTTGTTATTAATCGACAGCGCGCAGCCCGTTAGTTGCGACGGCAGAGTGCCGTGATGATGCAATTAAGTGGAGTCGGGCGAAGAAATAGAGATGAAGTCATTGGATGACAAATATGACGCTGAGTTAAGTTAAACCGCCGCAAACCTATGTTAATATCGTAGAACAAAATGGGTCTATCGAATCAAGGAAGAAATTTCCGTAGACGAATAAATGGCACAAGGCTCGATTGGTCGCTGGCGATTTAACGTATGGCCGACGACTACACCGGAATATTCTCACCCGTAGTCAAACTAGTGACAATCGTAATCGTTTTGATCGGTAGCAATGGATAATCCGCACTTGCATGGATGCTAAACTTGGCTTCTTTACATGGGCGACCGATGAAGAATATTCATGAAAACAACCTCAAGGCTTTGAGGTTAAATGGAAAGAGGATTGGCCCCGCAAACTTCGAAAGAGCTTATATGGCTTCAAGCAAACTCCAAGACCGTGAAACATACTTTTAATAATTTTAATAAGAGGTTGGTTCAGAAGTCAAGTGGTGATCGACATCACCATCGTTAATGAGGAGGTTTGAAAAAAGATTACTATGTAATTCTACTTTATGTGGATGATATGTCATAAAGGGAGCCGATTTGCGTAAGATTAACATTGGGCAGAAACAATTATCGCTGAATGGCAATTAACGACCTAAGCCAAGAAAGAAATTGGCTGGATGCATTAATAAGAGATCGGATTCTTCCGATTGACACAAGAATACCAAGAAGGCATCAAGCTGTTCAACATGCTGATGAAACCCGTCAATACCCCTATAGCCGTCATTTCGACATTCAGAGAACAATCACCGAGATCGGGGAGAATTTAATTAAATTGTGAGCATGGGATAAGTGTGCCCTATGCTCGCTAGTGAGGCCTTTTACGTATGCAACGGAAAGCACTAGACCTCGAGTATTGTACAATGAATGAGTTGTTAGTAGATATATGTCTAACCCAGAGAATATCAAGCTCGTGAAATGGATTTTAAGATACCCGAATGGTACAATAAAAGGCTTTGTGGTTTCCAAAAAATCCGAGCATGGGGTCGATAGGATATGTGTGATACGACAATGATGGTGGATGTTGATACTAGAAATTCACTAAGAGGATATGTCACTGAGACGCGATTAGTCGGAGATCTAAGTTGCAACCTATAGTAAAGATTGCCTAGTCAGCGTTCGAGTATGTCATATGGCCGGGTTCAAGACTTTTCTCAAGCGAGCCAAATTCGAAAGCATGGTAGTAATACGTTGTGGGCACATTGTCAGAGTGCTTACTTGTTTCTTCCCATACGACGAGCTCTCTTTCCCGACTTTTACTTTTTAACAACTCTATCACAAAATAATCATCCTAAATACCCCTTGAGAGAATATTATTGAATCATCATCGATAATACTGTGATTTTTAGATTGAGAATACCGTGGCTATAAAATATTACTCAATCGAGGGTTTAGCTTCGATAGGGCGATTGCACCTTTTCGATTTTTTGTTTTAGTGATTTCTCAAGTGAAGAAGAATAATGGTATTATTACCTTTCACATCAAGCGAACTCAGATAAAATCGTGTGTTGTTTATGTTGTCCGCATTTACTTCTGTCGTTATCATTATTTGCTTAGATTTGGTGATTGAATTAGGCCTTAAATCACAACAATGATCAATCATTTCTTGGTCATTCGTACAATAAACACATGTTGTGTTTATGATTTTTTTGGTCTTATGAGAAATATTTACTAATGTAGGGAGTCGATTATAAAGTAGTTTTCAAAATGAAGAGCTGATTTTATGTGAACGCAAAGTTTCCAAAGACGCTTCCAAATATTCTGCAAGCACGCAGTGCTATAGGGGGATTCGGGCGTTACTATTATTGTTCGAGGAAAGGGATCGCAGATCGAATTTGTGTGTGGGCAAGAGTTTGCTTTCGGTGCCAAATAAATGATCAATGGCCATCGAGTCGGAATGCCGCAATTATGGCGATGATCGGGAGCGAGTAAAGATGGTATCGAGTAAATATGTTCCAAGTCAGAATTATCATGAGTTCGCACACTGTGTTCAAAGCGTTGTATTTAAATGGTATCAAAAGTTATTAACGCAAGATAAGAAAGGTTATGAGGCGAAAAGCGTGGTATATTTGGCAAACCAATTGTCGCGCCAAATGTCGATGTCGCGCCTCGAACGTATCCGCGGTAACGTAAGGTCAAGAATTTTAAAGCCTTCCAAAAGACTCTTTCAAACCCAAGATCGCTGAAATATTGAAATTATATAGTAGAGAATGTGAGTTAAACATTTGATTTGAGCAACATATAAAGGAGTATGTTGCCGTTGAAGTAAATTCCAACTTGATTTTTCTAGTAAGACAGTTAAAAGTATTGAGATTTTAAATCCTAGGCCTCCGGCGAGGCGCTGAGTTGCAAAGCCCTAATTGATCCAATGATTTTTTTTTGAGAACCAGATACCAAAAAAAATTGGCAAAAATTATCTCTATGCGGTGGATGAAACTTTTGGGAAATTTGTAAATAGTCATGGGGAAAACTAAAAAACTTAGGAGTACAGATTTAATGAGATTAATATGGCCAGCTTGATTAAGAAATTTAGCATTCTAGGATTGTATTTGTAAATTAATTTTATTCACATATTCTTGAAAAATGATGTTTGTGAGTAATAATATCGAAGGAAATATTTAGATATTTACTAAAAGTTTGCGATTCCGGAAAGTTAAAAGATGCTAGAGTAATCTGTTTTTGAGCAATAGAGGTGGTTGGATTAAAAACAATATGCACAGTAATTTTGTCAAATAATTTTAAAGGAAAGGATCGAAAGGTTATTTAATTTTAAAAAGAAAAAGCTATCATATGCAAATAGATGATGGATTAATTTGGATGAATTTCTAGAAATATTTATTCCTCAAGTGATTTTGATGTGTAATGTGTTTATGTGATTTTGATGTGTAATGTGTTTATGATATCTTATTACAATTCCCAATCTTTGGCTTTTGGCCTAGCCTCTAAAAATGTCCACGTGGCACTCTTAGATCCACTAGTGAATGCAAGTCCTAGTGTCTAGGTTCTGATAGCTTTATCATACGTAAGAATAAGATATGTGGCTTGTCAGCTTTTTGTGAACTCTTTGAGTTATGTTTTTAACTACATTTTCACACACAAACACATACACTAAAAAAAGTAAGTCCATTTTGGTACTACTAGATTACCTTTTTCTTGTCCCCCTTCTTATTTTACCATTTTATTCAAACGACCTTTTTAAGAATTAAACCATGAAGGGTTTCAATTTGAGAATTTGGATAAGTTAGAAGAAAAAGGTTTGTTGGGTTTCCCTCCTTTGCATTTTCAGTTTTAGTTGTCTTTCTTGTTTTGGTGTATGGATTTTATAGAGTTAGCAACTTTAGCATAGTTTATTCGTCATATTGTTTTGTCTTTTATCCTTAAGTGTCACTAAAGTATCTTGAATTTTGATTGTTTGTGGTGTATTAATATTTTAGTATTGAGGTGATAATTTTGATTCATATGAAAGTTGGATGTGTCAATTAATACATCAGACTTTGTTATATTGACCATTAAAAATCAAATTTGATAATATTTTTGGTTGGAATGGAGGGAGTATTTATTTTCTAATGTTGACTGTTTTTTATCTCACACGTGGGGTATATGTTGTTTTACAAATGAAAGAGTACTTCTTTTCTGGACATCATTACATTAATATATTCCTTTATCTTGATCATAAAAGGAAGTCTGTATCTAGCTAGTCTGTTTTAATTGCTTATTTCAGTCCACAATCTTGATAAAGTTTGATGTAAGACAAGTGGAATGTTATTATTATTTTATGAATCTAACCAAACCCTCTCTCACGAGATTGACGGTATATAACCATTAAAAGGTTCTCTTGGTTATATATTGAATGTCAGTGTAATCATTTTAGGAAATCAAAAAGAATCTTGATGCATTCGTTCTGTAGTTCAATGTTTTGGCATGAGCTGATTTGAATTATAATATGATCCTGTTGTTCATTTTCTTCTTCTTAAATTCCGAGATCTCGTTATATCTGGAGATGTAACACTTTGGATTGAGTAAAAATTGACAAGAGTTTTTTAGTTTGGACCGAATTAGGGGGGATAATGATATATTAGTTGATCTGGTGAGGACTTGTTTCGCTATACTT
This sequence comes from Lithospermum erythrorhizon, assembly GCA_019722365.1. Classification (NCBI taxonomy): domain Eukaryota; kingdom Viridiplantae; phylum Streptophyta; class Magnoliopsida; order Boraginales; family Boraginaceae; genus Lithospermum; species Lithospermum erythrorhizon. The sequence continues at coordinate 97,124 of JADFUC010001973.1, read as the reverse complement.
GAGGGAATAAAATTGTGGCGTTATGGTTAACATGGTAATTAGTAGTGTATGAACTTCTAAATTGAGGATTGTATGCAGTATACTGTGTATACTACTATGCTTTACCTATTGTGTTACTGCATTAGGTGATTGGAATTTCACTTAAACATCAGCCTTTCCTTTTAGTGAAATGGTTTAGGCATGAGAGTGGCTTGCAGTAAATGAAAGTTGTAGTTGGTTCGAGTACATGGTCCATTACAGTGGTTGACAAATAAATATTGTAAAGTGATATATAGTCTTTAATAATTCTGGAATGATTTGTTTCTACTTTTTTGTTGACACGATCACTTGTTATCTACTTATCGTCTCATGTTGATGACATTTGATATTCAATGCTGCAGATTCTCAAAACACCTACATGCTCTAGGATGTCTTATTAAAGTATTTCATTTATTATGAAGGAAAGGGAAGACAATATCGATCTTTCTCTTTCTTTGGGCGACTCGACTCAGTTTGTCGAGCCAGGACGGAAGAGTAACGAAGGTGTAGGTGCAAATGCAGAGTCAAAAATCAACATGGCATTCGCTGCATCTGACCCGCTATCTGAATTAGTTTGGTCCCCTAAAAAGGGTTTGAGTTTGAGATGTGCTGATTCCACATTTGCTGCTACAAAACCATTGCTCTTGTGGAATGTTGGACCGAGCAATCTAGTTCTATCTCTGCCAGAAAACATCAGAACCAGGGAAGACGATGATCACAAGTCTGGTGGGGAAGAACATTTTATTGTGGCACATGTTGAATCTCCTGTAAACCAAAATCTGGATAAGGAAATTTGTCTGGCTACATTTTCTCAAAGAATGGCTAGCCCTATAAATTCTAGAAATCAAATAGGTAATGTTTTTATCACTGCCATTTAAGATAATAAATATCACTTCCTGCAGTTTCCTCTCATATTTGTTCATCTACTGATATATGTTCAGTTATACTCTGGAACTGAAATGCTATTCTTCTAATGATTTTTTGTTACAGAAAATGTCGGTAACGACATGATGGATGTACCACCAGAGTCAAATGTTATGCAACATCATCCAGACGATGAGGCAAATAATATACAGAACACCATAATCCCTGGTGAAACTGCAATCGGTGAATATAATGCTGGTACTTGTGAGTATCCAAAGACAACTTTTACATGTTTTGCATTATAAAAAAAATTGGAAAACCGTGAATGTTATTTAGTAGCATTTGTTTGCGCCTATATCCATTTTTCCTAAGGCATCAACTAATTGAACTTATCCTAGTAAGGGAGATTAAGATTACTTTGAAACTTTCTTGCATTAAAAAAGTTCAGATGTCGCACTGCCAACTTGTAGAACAGAATTGACTTGCATGCTTCTTTTAGTTGCTGATATTCTATTTTTACAGATCAGGTAGACCAGAGAAACAATCACTTCCTTACACAAGATAGTAGTAATTGCAAAGTGGACTTGTCATTAAGTGAACCATCTCCTAACAAATTGCATGATGAGGATATTCCTAGGCCTTTTGAAGTACAATGTAGATTGCAGAATGAACCAGTTAGTCCCCTGCAATGTACATCGCATCAACAGGGAGCAGAAAAGGCTACACCCGATACCAAGCAAGAGAGTGAAAATAAGGTCAGGAATGACAATTCTTTAGCAGGCGGTGCCCCTCTAAAAAGCATGGAGTCAGCTGCTGAAATTAATTTGCCTCTAGTTATGACAGAAGCTCCTGAGCAAACTACAGAAAAACATGAAAGGGTGAACTCTAATTTGCTTAAACCTTCTCCAACTAGAAGCTGGATGGATTTGTATCAAAAGAAAGGCAAAGGAAAAGTTGTATATGATGGAGATGTCTCTGTGAGATTGTCAGATGATGTAGAATACAGTCATGAAAGTGTGGAAAGTTGTAATAGTTCTGGATTTTCTGCTAAAGGTAAGAAGCGGTTGAACCCTGCAGAGTCAACAATTGATAGCAAAAGAGCTAAAACAGAACCTAAAGATAAACCAGCTTTCTCATTGCCCATTAGACACAATAACTCTTTCATGAGTTGGATCTCAAATATGGTTAAGGGATACCGTGATGATCCATCTTTTAATCTTAGACTAGATCATCCTGATTTGCAGAAAGATGATGTTCGGGACATTGTCGCCTGCAGCAAAAGGTCAGATGATGGGTACATTGGTACAGGATTTCATGCTATGTTTCAATCCCTATATTCTACGGCCTCAAGAAAACCAGATCCTCTAGTATCAGAAGCTGAATACATGGATGAAGGATCTGAGCATCTTGTACTTGCTAACAGTAGGCCTCGTAACATTCCGGCACTAGCTTATCTCAGTGAAAAGGATAAATGTTTTGAAAGGAGTTTATCGGCTAAAGAGAACACTGATGCACCGACATCAGGAAATCTTGTACGTACACGTGAACTTCAAATTGTCCCAGCAAATGCTGCCCTTCTGGATGAGGTTCGTGAGACCAACTCTGGATCGGACAAAGATGGTAGTGGATTCATTGGTTGTCTTACTAAACAAAGAAATAGTACTACATATAAGATTGGTCCCAATCTTCTTTCCGAAAATAAGACAGTTAATAACATCTCTGAAAAGAAATCTACTCTTGGTAGCTTGTGGATTACTCGGTTTTGTGCAAAAAATGTGAGCGCTTCCTTGAATTTGGACAAAAGAAACCAGAATGAGAATAGAGACGCCACTGACCTTTCAAGATTCAATTATATTCAGGTTGGTCCTGAAGTACACACTACAAGAAACTCATTAGGCATCTGGGAGAACAGAAATGAGAAGGTAGGTAATGATCTCCAGAACGACTTGGAAGTCTTATCAGTAAATCTGGAAGAATCTTCTGCCCACAAAGAAATATTGGGGCATAATCACCAAAATTCTTTCCACAACTTAGATATTATTTTACCTTCTACAATATGTAAAAGTCCAGATGAAATAGCCTCCATCTTTGCAAGGAGGCTGGATGCTCTGAAACAGATCTCTCTATCAGACACTAAAGGTGGGACTTCTTCTCAGATGACATGTTTGTTTTGTGGGAAATATGGCCACGAATTACGATACTGCTCGGATACAACAGAGTCCGAGCTTGAGGCTCTTCTATGTAATGTATCTTCACATGCAAGTGCTCTGGGATCTTCCTTCTGCATTATTTGTTTTCAGCTTGATCACTGGGCTAATACATGTCCTCAGAAGTCAACTAGAAGGACACAGATACTCGATACAAACAATTCGATTGGTAACCTCAATGTCAAGCTTTGTGAAGGAGATGAACAAGATTCCACCTTTCTGACAAAGTGTAAAGGGGATCCTCTACATGACACTAATCTTAATCTTCCTAGTAGTAAATCACCTCTCGTCTATCCTGAAACAGATAACATAACCAGGACTATAATGGACAGCGATGGAAGGAGAATTTCAGGTGGCAATGAAGTTAGAAAGTGTATTGGCTCGAAGTTTAGAGAGCATGTTTCCAGACGAAGGCAATGCTTCCCGATAAGCAACTTAGTTGGAAAGCAGATAGAAGCTGTACCCGGAGGAATGTTGGATGCGATTAAAAGACTTCGTTTGTCACGTGTAGAAATCCTCAAGTAAGCTAGCCTTACATTTGTCGTACTAAATCTTTATACACCCCTCATATTAAAGAATCATCTTCTTATGAGGGCGGCTTAATAAGAATTGATGCATTCTTTGATATCAGTTATTTGGAGATATTTTTGCATTCTTCGGGGTGCATATTACAGAGTAGACACACTTGATTATTTGTTCTCCACGTCCATATAACCTTACATCATTAAACACTACCAAATGGCTGCAGATGTATGAACTCCCGTGTTTCACTATCATATCTAAATGGATTTTTCATTCGTCTACGAATTGGCAAATTAGAATCAGGACAAGGGGGAACAGGATATTATGTTGCTTCTATAACTGGTACTTTTATGACAACAATAAATTTCTGATTTAGAATGGCTATGCTTATTTTAATTGAGCCCCATATATTTATTCTTTGCTACTCTTATGATAACTGGGGAACAACTTGAGTTGTCAGCCAAAAACTCCAAGAAATATATCGCAGTCAATGTTGGAGGTACCCAAAGCTTGGTTGGAATTCAGTATGTTTCAAACCATGATTTCTTAGAGGTAAATCATGTCTCATTTCATAAAATACTTTTCGAAGTCGCATTTTTCAACTCCATGTTTATGCTTTTCCTCTCTCAGTGATTACAATTCACACAGTAAAGTGTTATACTCCTTGCCTCGACAGGATGAGCTTGTAACTTGGTGGTGCCGAACACTGGAAACTGGCGCAAAGGTTCCTTCGCAAGGAGAACTAAAATCAAAGTTTGAAGAGAGGATGAAGTTGGGATTTTGTTGAAGTTTATTTCACTTCTCCCATTTGTTATTGCCAATAATTGTGTTTCATACATGAAAATCGTGTAGTTATAATTTTTGTTTTTGTATTATAAAACAGTTGACGCTTGAACATTTTGTTGTTTTCAAATAATAATATAGCAATTGTAGAGAAATGACGTTCCATATTTACATGATAATTATAAGCAAATTCACAAAGGCATTAGAGTTCAGATAATTCTTCATCATTCGGAATACTATCATTCAATGTTTTCCCCTTTGTCTCCAAAGGAAGCAAAACGACAGCGACTCCAATAAGAACCAATACTGCTTCGAATAGGCCAATTGCAGGTCCTTGATGGCAACCTTCGATAAGTACAACAGCCACAAGAGGGCATACCATGCCACCGATAGTTCCAACAGCAGTCGCAATTCCAACCCCAGTCGACCTTAGAGAAGTCGGATAGACCTACATTGCAAAGATTGGCATTGGATACATGGTTACTAGGATGTTAAACTAACTTCAAGATCGTTTTAGGTAAAGACGTAAAGGAGAAAACTAGATGGAAAACTTGCATTAGCGTCTCTTGTTTCTTGAACAATAATGTCATTATAGGAAAGTTGAATCAATGTGAAACTCTAGTTTCAATAAGCATATGAGAATGATAATGAGGACAGGAAGTATCAAGTATGCACGGCCTACTTTCAGTGAGGCAGAAAAGATATAGGGCTATAAAATTGTACTAATATGGGAGATGGAATGATAATATTTACCTCACTTGAATACACAGCAAGAACCATAGTCCCTGTTGTAATGAACAAACGGGCACCAAATAGCAATGCTGTTGTAACAGTTTCGCTCTGATGAAATACCAGAGGTACAAGAAGAATGAAACTCAATGTTGAAGTCATAACAAGGGAAAGCTTCCGACCAGCCCAGTCCACTATTCCTGCTGCAAGTAAAGCAGAAGGAACCTCTGCAAAAGAAATTACATAAAATGTTTGATACTGTGAAGGAAGCATTTGTTTCTCATATTTATGGATCATTTGGCAATTTTGGAATCCAAATGTCGAAAATAAATTAGTCCCAATGGTATACCTGCCAAACTATTGAGAAGTATTTCCCCATATGAAGTAGCATTTTTATCATTATTGACTACAGTACTAGACATACAGCTATTTTGTCCACTACTCATCTGTGAAGTCAAGAAAATAATCCCATAATAAGCAAACACATTCCCAAAGTACACCAGCCATAGAAGAAAAGTGGTCCTCAGTAGTTTTGGTGAAAAGAGCAAGAACACGGATGATAGACGGGATTCTGAACAACCATCTTTTTTCTTTCCTGCAAGGAGGAGTGAATTTTCTTCTAATTCTAATGAAGCATGTTCTTCATCTTTCGCTGTTAGCTGAGAGGAGATTAAACTACCATGAGGAACTTCTGTCCGATTGAATCGTGCTACTTTCTCTAAAACTTTTTGGGCATCAGTTATTTTTCCTTTCATGATTAGGTATCTGGGTGATTCTGGTACAATAAGTCCAAGTAGAAGCACAAATAAGGGGGGAAGGCAAGAAGATGAAACTAGCCACCTCCAACCCAGTCTTGGCATAATCATCTGCAAGAGAGCAGCAAATCGTTCACATTCTTGTATTTACAAATTCTCAAGCATGTTCCAGGGGCGTGCGGTAAAATAAAGCTTCATTTTACGATGTTCACTAGAGGCTGAAGGGTGTTAACTTAGTGGTACTACAACCTTTATGTCTTAAACAGCACCAGATGTCCGTACATAAAGAGAAACTGATCAAATGGGATACAAACCATATATTTTAAATTGTTCTAACTTTATAAAAGCACAAAGTTGATCCTCTTGTTAATGTTTAAACATATGAATTACCACCTTTCAATCTATTGTATATCTTTGTCCACATGTTTTTGTACTATAAATGATGAATAATACTTGTGGCAGATATACAATATACTTGTTGGAGAGTCTAGAATTCTTGACCTCATAGTTAAAAGGATTCAGCTTTATAATCTAAATATTTTGAAAATACCATTGTTTGCGCAAGTCTTAGTCTTTAAGTATATGAAGCTTATGAAAACAATTATATTCACAAATAACGCATATACAATTATGTTGTATACAGTTGAACATACCCAAGCCAGAGAAGCTGCCACTATGTTTCCAAACGAATAGAACAATGACAGAACAGCCGTTGCAGAACCCCTAGTTGAAATTGGAGCGAACTCCAGAAACCAAGAGGCAAATACATGCCCACCCCCAGCACCGAAACCAAATAAATAAATCACAACCAGCAGCGACGCATAGGTGGGGGAAACACCAGCCAGGCTAACAGCTCCACCCGAACATATTACTGAACAAATTGTACTAGTTCTGTACATGAAAGAAACTAACCATCAAATTATGGACAACAATGCATGAAACTTTTCAGCAAGAAATACAACATTGCTGCAACCTTAAGCCCTTAACTACTCCGTATAATCTACATAACAACTCTTGAAAAACTTCAAATTAACGTAATAACGGTGCAGCAGAATCAGCAAGGCCTAAAATAAATAATTTTGCATTGTAAATTTTAGAGTACTATTTCCATGCCCTATGGAGTAAAAACATGGTGTTTTCTGGCTCTTGGATATAATGGAATAAGTCGAAATGGGTCATTACACTACTAAGCTTATTTTTTATTGTGAAGTAGTAGATAGTGTTTGAACTTCACTCTTGAGGTAAGGTTGACTACTATCCGACCCCACCGTACCTGCTTAGGCGGAAGTTTCTTTAGAGACATCAGAGATTGTTAATGTTAATGTACATTTTAGAGTACCTTCTTCCATAGACATCTGATAAATATCCAAAGAAATAGGCACCAACAAGAGTGCCTGCAAACACAACTGTTGTAATCATACTCTCTTCATTTGAAGAAAGCCCCCATTCAGATTTAACTGATGGTAAAATTATAGATAATAGTGTGAGTGCCATTGCACTAGATGCCCAACCAAGCCCTGCAAAAAATAATCCAAGAACATGGAAATTTCCAAACCCCATGCTGGATAATGCTTCATCCACAGTGAATCCATTACTCAACTCTGCCATATTTACCTGCACAATTCAAATGCTAACAACATTGAACAAAAAAAAAAAATGGTTCGTGGGCATTTTTTATTTTCAAGATTATATCAAAATATTGATCTCAATCCTCCCCCCTCAACAGGCCATCTTCTGATAACTATATATCAAAAGGAAATCAAATAGATAACTTCAATATGAAGAAATGTATCTTTAAGATATTAGACATATAAATATTTTATCAAACACTTTAACTCAAATGGATATAAAGATAAAGCAAAAGGTACAAAATACTTACAAGTGAAGCACTCTACAACTTTTGATTAGTAACCATGAACTTGTGAAGCTGACTTTCTTAGGAGGATCTCAAAATGTTTGGCTTATTGGTCATTACCAATATTCTGTAGTATGATTGTCAAAGAGAGTCCCACACGTTACACAAATATAATAAGACAAGTACAGTGCATGTAGAAATTCATAGCAAGAACTAAATTATTGTCCTGAATCTATTCTTATTTTTGTATATATAGGTTATTGTGGATTTATTAGAGATATTATTCGATATTTTATTTATATTATCATATCAATTAATGTAATTATAGTAAATATGTAAATTTCGATCCCACACGACCTGATCAATGAAATAGCTTAAAAATCGATTGTTATAACTCAACGTTAGCCAGATATATTTTTAATTGGTGACATGTTTGGATGTACGCTTAATAAATTTACGGTCCAAAATAGATGAAAACATAACCAGATTCAAGGTCCTTGTTCAAACCATTCCAATCCGAACCAAAATGGTTTCCTTAATGTTTCAAACTCCAGGTAATCCAACCCAATAACAACACTAATAAACATTAACAAACCATATCAATTTTCCAATATTTCGATCAAGCTCTCATTACTTATTTAACGAGCCGCAGCTTAAGTGTTAACCCAACAAAGGCAACAACAACACTAGCACATCCATACCCAAGCCCACATCCAAAACCTAAACCCTCCACATATATAACCCCATTAAACCACCCCATTTTCACATTCTCGTGCCCAAAGACCTAGCCGCACCTCTTCACACAAATCTCACTACTCCCACAATGGTGAACAAACTCCTTAATCTCCCAAATTCCCAATTTGTGTCCCAAATTAATGTCCAATTGCTAACTGAATTTTGTTTTTTTGTAGGCTGAAATTGATGCAGTTGATGTTGCAACTGGACAACCCAAAAAGAGGACGTTTAAGAAGTTCAGCTTTAGGGGGGTTGACCTTGATGCTCTTCTTGATATGTCTACTGATGATCTTGTTAAGCTCTTCACTGCTAGAATTCGCAGAAGGTATAACATTAATATTTATTTTAATAATATGGTTATGAATAATAAATGTTTAATTTGTAGGTTTTGTTTGGTTTAATGTAATTTGGTTAAGATGTATTGAATTGGGTATGTAGTTGTTTTGGTTGAATGACATTTTTTATTTTAATAATATGGCTATGAATATAAAGATTTAATTTGTATGTTGTGTTTGGTTTAATTTTGATTGCTGAGATGTATTGAATTGGGTATGCGACTGTTTTGGTTGATGGGCATTTTTTATTTTACTAATATGCTTGTTATGAATAAGAAAGGTTTGGTTTTTATGTTGTTTGTTTGTTAAGATGTATTGAATTGGGTATCTAGCTGTTTTGGTTGATGGGTAGTTTTTATTTTACTGATATGTTTGTTATGAATAATGAAGGTTTGATTTTTATGTTGTGTTTGGTTGTAAGATGTATTTAACTGGGTATGAAGCTGTTTTTGTTGATGGGTAGTTTTTAATTTACTAATATGTTTGCTATGAATAATAAATGTTTGATTTTTATTTTGTGTTTTGTTGTTAAGATGTATGGAATTGGCTTTGAAGCTGTTTTGGTTGATGGCCAGGTTTTATTTTACTAATATGTTTGTTCTGAATAATAAAGGTTTAATTTTTATGTTGTGTTTGGTTGTTAAGATGTATTGAATTGGGTATGTAGCTGGTTTTGGTTGATCCTGTTGTCTTGGTTGTTTGATTTGTTTGTAGAAGGTATAAAATTGTTACTATTATGATTTTTACGAATAATAAAGTTTACTTTTTTAAGTGGTGTTTGGATGAATGTAATTTGGTTGTTAAGATGTATTGATTTGAATATGTAGCTGTTTTGGTTGATGGGTTTGTCTTGTTTGTTTGATTTGTCTGTTATGGTTATTAAAAACATTGTCTTGTTTTTGAAATCTAATAGTTTTGGGTGTACATTATGTAATTCATGTTTGGTTGAACATATATTGCTTGCTAATCTGTTTTTAAATTGAAGATACAGCTGTTTTGGTTTATATGATTTTCTTATTTCATTGATTTACTGGCTAGAGTTCCTCTAAAACATTGAAATTATTCTGCATTTTCAACTCTTGATAGTTTTGTGTACGTTGTATAATATTTGGTGATAAATGTATCAAAACATAGTATTTTTAATCTGCTTTTACTGTTAACATGGTAATTTTGATTCCAATCAAATTTCTGTGTTAATTATTGATGTAATATATGGTAATTTTGCGTTTTGAAAATCAAAATGGTCAGTCTTTTTGTGGATGGTTGCAGTGTACATTTTTATCATGCTGTTGTTTATGTTTGGTTGCCCAAATTTTGATTGTTAGTCTCCATTAAATTCACTGTATAGCTTCATTGGTTGATGGATTACGTTCTTTGAGTTTGTGAAATTTCTGTAATTTTTGAATTTGGGTCTCTGCATTTTTAATATTTTGCAGTTAAGAATGTGTAGCAAAATGGATTAATACATTGGTCAATATGATGTTGATGTTGTGTGTTCACCAACAAATTTGTTTAAGTTGATGTATGTACAAGTAAATATGTTCTTCCAAATGTTGGAATATTATCTTGCTTTTAACTTTTATCTCTGTGCTAGTTAAAAATTCTGCCTTTACAGTTAAAATTCCTTGTCTAGTTAATTTTATATGTCTACAATATAATTTGATGTGAATAAGCCTTGGTTCTTTTCTTCAAAAGGTCAGATCTTACATGTATGTTGTTATGAATGATCTTGTGTATGTTTTCGTTTATAAATTTTTCGGTGGGATGGTGTTAAGGTTTGTTATGTTGGCTTGAAATAGGTTCTCCAGAGGATTGAAGAGGAAGCCGATGGCTCTCATCAAGAAGTTGCGTAAGGCGGTATGTATTATCATTACTGTGGTAGTTGATAGTTTTCTTTGTGTGAAGACATTTTTAAATTATTTGTTTTCCTTGTTCACATTTTCTACACTTATTGAGCACTGTATTTATCATGTTGGAATTATGGACTGGTTTCTTACTGAGTTTGAGAGTCAAGTCCTTACTTCTACATGCTTTATTTTTCTTTTTCCTGTTATTTTAATATATTAGTTTGCTTTGTTTCCTTCAACATAATGAATGTTGTTTATCATGTTTGGTTCATGGAATATAGTTTCTTACTGAATCTGCTAAATGAGTCGTTACTTCTATTTTATGCACATGGCTCCTTCGATGAATATCTTTCCCCTTGTATATGCATGATACTTAATCTATCATTTTACTTCTATTTTATGCACTTGGCTCCTTCAATGAATTATCTTTTCCCTTGTATATGCTTGATACGTAATCTATTGTAATGACAATAAATATTGTGGGACTGAAACTAGTATCTCCATTTGTTCTGTAAACTTGATCAGAAACTCGAAGCACCAGCTGGTGAAAAGCCAGAGATTGTGAAGACCCACCTGCGCAACATGGTTATCGTGCCTGAGATGATTGGAAGCGTTGTTGGTGTGTACAACGGTAAGAGCTTCAACACAGTTGAAATCAAGCCAGAGATGATTGGACACTACCTTGCGGAGTTCTCAATCAGTTACAAGCCAGTCAAGCACGGTAGACCCGGTATCGGTGCTACCCACTCCTCCAGGTTCATTCCACTCAAGTGAAAACTTCTGTGGGCATGGGGAATTTTGTTATTGGATCTTATTTTGTCCCGTTTCAGTTGCTAGTCTAGATGCATCGCTGTTTGCTGAAATCGATGTATGATGCTTTGTTTTTTAAAACTCAATGAGATTTAGTTTCAAGTTTGTTTTTCAGTGGTTGACAATACATGCCTATTATTTTCCATATTATAAACAAAATGCTAAGAACCATGCAAAAAACCTTACAATACTTCGAAGACTTACTTTGGTAGTGGTCATATTATAAACAATGCTATTTTCCATATTGCTTCCAGGTTATTTCACTTTTTATTTTTTTGGGTGTTGATCATTCGTATATTTTAATAGGTTAACCTGAATGATTTTAGTACACGTTTCTTTTGAGATGATTGGCATGAGTATGGGGAATAATCTATAAGTGTTGCACAGGATCTTGATATCTCTAAATGATCTAAAGGGTTGGATAACTTAACTTTGTAATTGTAAATGATATAGTTTTTTTTTATAGATAATGCAAATGTTCAAAATATAGAATTCATTACATCTTGTCTCGCATTTTGATAAATGCTCTGAAAATTACGATTTGATATGATTCATGAAATTGAAAGTACTAATTGAAATATTTGATAAATTCAAAAAACATTTAATATTTTTTGGAAATCAAATAAATTTGCAAACATTTAATATTTTTTGGAAATCAAATAAATTTGCAAACATTCTTCACTTCTTTATTCTTCTATCTCTTTCAAGTCCCTTGATTTTTTAATCATGTAAAAATATTTAGACTTAATTTGCGAGGTGAATACATTACTAATAAAATAAATTGAATGAAGTTTTCAAGCAAAAGAATGGCCATGATGATAATTTCTCCAAAACTGGTCACATTGATCTTCTTTTGTTTGAATCCTCCCTCTGATCTGCATTGCTTCCTTTCGTTGGTGGTGCCAATACAAACTTTGGCATCCCTTTTATTGCAATTTCTGGTGTACATTTACTTGTTCCCTTATTTTTCAATTCTTTCTAGAATTAGCGTACGTTTATTTATGTCGAATGGGGAACTTGTAATTCCACGGAATTAGAATACTTCTAAATAATTAATTGTTAAGCAAACACTGAAAAGATAGAAGTTGGCACTCGATAGTTAAAATTAAAAACTGATAAGTATAAAGCTGATAAGCTGATTAGTAATCATAGATTAATTTTTTTGGAATAGTCAGAAGGTCAAATTTGGTGCTGAGATTACATACATGTGTTCCCCTAATTGGATATGCATGACAAGCACGAAGCTAGGAATGAGGTATCATCAAGTCATTGACTTCAATAATCACCAATTACCACTCACCCACACACAAATACAACCCCTACACATAATTTGGATTTTCTTAACTACAATTTCAGTTTTGTACAACAAACAACAAGTCCAATGTAGGAACTTGGAAAAACTCCAACAAACGGTTAAAAAATAAATTATTTCCTTCTTGGTGAGCAGTCTATGTAGAAGTGTGCTTAAATTTCTCAAGAGTTGATACGAAATTTCTTCTCTACTTCCCAAAGTGTTGTGTTCACTTCCCTTTCCACTTCAGCTGCTCCAACCTATAAGCATAGCCAACCAAGTAACATCAAAAGGGGCAGAAAATTGAACTTTGGTTTCTGAAGTACAAAAAATTGACGGCTATCCGAAATCTCGGTTAGGACGTAATTTTCGGGCTAACCTTTTTATCGCAAATATTTTTATCGATTTTAATTCAAATTTTTTATTTATATTTCAGCTTTCCCTCAGTTTCGATTTTTTCGCTAACTTCTATATACAATATTTATAATAACAATAATAATAAACTCCAGAAAGTTCAAAATAATAAATTACAATAAAGTTCTCAAAACTCTAAATATCTAAAAACATGAATAATAATAAATTCAAACGTCCAAATACCAATAATGTTTAAATTGTCCCAAAGACAATAAAGCTCAATCATTCTAATACTAATATTAATAAGTCTTAAATGCTCAAAACATGCTAATAGCTTTATTGAAGAATTCAACTGACCGATTATATCCTGTATTTTTAATTCATATCCGATCCATCCTGATTATTTATTTTTTACATGTTAACCTGATTCTATCCTAATCAATTTATATACGGAAAATGAACCAATAGTTTGAATAAGCTGAAATATATTTATTTATTGTAGAATAAGCCATATTGTTTAATCATACAACTAACTACAAATGAATCACATGTTGAATAAAATGATGTGAAATACTTGGTTAATTATCGTGCTCCTCCACGTTTGGGACTAGTTTCTTTTCCCATTTTGGTAGCAAGAAAAAAGAATACCATGTCATTGGTCATAGAAGCAAACACATAGAACAAATTATAGTCTTTAGGGATTAAAATAGGAAAAGAATCCACTTATATGTAGTACTCCTTGCTCTTTAAAATATTTTAACTGTTGAAATGAAAATGGCTTTGGTTGGGGGTAGTCAGCTCTTACAACTTTGTGATCATATAATATTTTTTTTTATCATTTTCAAGAACCAACTAAATTCAATAAAAAATAAAGTAGGAAAAACAAAAAACAATAAAGTTAAAGAATTTTGACAAATTAAATAAAAATAAAAAAGAAAATAGATATGAGAAGTAAATGACAGTTAAAAAAAATATATTTTTACTAAACAAACATTAGTGATGGAAAAAAGTAGTATACAATTATATATGAAGCACAACAGTTCAATTATTGAATTCTCTAAAAGTAGAAATTTTGTAAGATAAATATAAGACTTAAATTCTAAATGATTAACTAAAAAGATAGAAGGAAATACCCAATCTAAACATTTTTAAAATTGAATAATCTTTTAGGGAAATGAGGGAGTATATATATTACCATGCATCGAAGAAAATATGAAACAATTATTTGAAAAACATTTGATGAAAAGGATAGATGTCTTTGGTTTAATTAGAAATGCAGAAAAATTTCAAGTGTGGGGAAAAACTTGATTGTATAGCAATGGCTTTAGTGTCATTAGTATTTTTCAAGCATTTTAGGGCCTCCAACATAGAATCAATCCCTGATGAAGGACTGAATTTACATTTACTCTTGAATGTATTCTCCAAATTTCTATCACTATCTCCTTTGTAGCAAAAAAAATAGCACATTATTATAGTCTTCTTGATTTGGAGCAACTTCATCTCAAGCCCATTATTCTGCTTCCTAAACTCATTCTTGTACTTTTGCAACTCTTCAATTCTTCTTATTGCCATCTGGATAATAGGAAATTCTTAATACCACCTACATTTCAAAAATGTTTAAAAAAAATATATATACATAAGAAAAACCGTTTCCTCAAGAAATGAAAACAATTGGATGGCATTATATAAAAAAGAATCCACAAATAAATTTGATCAATAAAGAATGCAAAAAAATAAACAAGAACCCCATCAAAGTGAATTATTATATGTCTACAAACCTTAGTCCCAAGAGGCAATAACTTGTGCAAAGCTTGATAATTTTGCTTTTGCTTATCCCTTCTCATTCTCTCATTGATCATGTGCTTAAACACCCTTTCATTCTCATTATTAACTGGAGGTGTCCAACTTCTCTTCAAGAACTCTATCATCCTCTTATTAATATTTAAATTTCTTGTCACATTCCCAATATTTTCTGCTACAAGATTAATTGGTTGTTGCTTATACCCAACAAAAGCACTTTGATTCACTTCTGAGAGTGCTTCTGCAAGCCATAACATGGCTTCTTCAGGATCATACTCAAAGAAATGATCCATATCTCTCTATTCCTTTCTCTATTCTTTGGAGTTTGGCTTAGTGGGAGTAATTTTCAAATATTTGGATTATGAAATTATATATATAGTTGTCGTCGTTTAGGAATAATAGTATGAGAAAAGTATTTATTAGAGTGATGCAATTTAATAATATTCTTATATCTTCAAGGAAATGAAGAAACGCACATTAAGCATGTGGGTCAAATGGTAGTCTTTATTCAAAGAAAGTTCTTGGTTTTTCAGTCAAATAATGGATGTAATATAATTATGGATCAATTATTTTTCGGTCCTGGGGCTGGGATTGCATAGAGTTATATGTCACTTTCAAACTATTCGGTGTAGGACTAATCTATTTCATAATATCTTTAAATTATTTTAATAAATTTTATTTGAGATAAAATTTTCACATAAAAGAAACCAAACCTTATCCTATTAATAAATGAGATTGATGACGATATGAATATAAAATATCTAATTAGTTACAAGCTGGATAATTTCTCATGTTCTCTTTCTAAAACTCGATCTAAATTATTCAATATAGTTTTTATCATATTCTTTTATAGATAAAATTTTGACATATGTAACTTAATTATTTTATGAATAATTACAAGTAAATAATATAATATAATATTTTATAAAAAATAAATTTTATATTTGTTGGAATATATAAAAAATAAAAAAGAATATTGATTAAAGTTATGATTAAAAGAAAAAGATCCATTGAAATGAATTTGAGATTACTTCTATTTTATGGGAAGCGGTGAAGGACTATCCATTTATGCACATATATAGTTCTTTAGTGGCTTTAGATTTAGCCATGCTCCAATTTTATAATGTTAATATAATGTACGTATATAGAAAGATTCAGTTCACTAAAAAGCATGGTGAAAAATTCATGTGATAGAGTTCTTTTCAACTATGTGGGAGTAATAAAGACAAGTCAATATTGAGATACAATTAGTTTGGGTGAATGACATAGTAATTTAATTTTATCTTTTAATGCCAATCGCGCCCTCAAATTTTTTCATATTACCATTTGTGCTTCAATTAATTTCGACTGTTCCAATTACCTTTATACCCCTATATACTTTAATACTTAATTATATTTCATGCTAAAACTATATTTGAATAATAAAAAATTATTTGATAGCATAATACATTAATATATTTAAATGTGTAGTTTCTGTTTATCTTATTATTGACGTCCTTTATTTTTTATAGTTACCAATTTAATATTTCATATTATTTATTAAATTTAATAATTAAATTTAAATAAAAATAATTAGTTAAAATTAATTAAAATTTAAGGTATTCATATAAGGGTATAATAGAAAGTATTTGATTTACTGTTAAAAGGACCTTATTGATATATAATATAAAACTTACGACCCAAAATCTGAATACAAAATTCGTATAATTCAATCGACATTTAAAAGAAAACTCAGACTCCTTACTTAAGCATCTCTAATAGTTTTCAACTGAAACACATACACACAAAATTATCTTTGATGAGGCTAATCAGGTCAGTAGGTCGATCAAAAAAGCCCAGATGGGTGTTACATTCTATGGTTCTCGTGATAACTCGATATGATTATTTTGGATTCAAAAGGAATTATGTATCCTCAAGTATTACTGATTTAGAGTTTGCATATATGAAGCCAACGCTTTGACGTCCATAACAATCATTTTAAAGTGAACTCCCATCGCAACCTCCCGACAAGACCTCGGCCGGATACTTTGGGTCCTAATCGTTGGTACTATTACCACTAACTCTTGTATCGCACGCGGCGCCTGAGCAGGACTTTGTTTTGGTTATTGAAAGCGCGATCGGTCAATTCGAGATATCCTCGCGGCATCGCTTCCTAGGTCCCTCAACGCTTGATGTCCATCATCGTGCAATATGTGAGGCGGAGGTGCGTATTTAAAGATTGCTCATCTATTCTCGGTGTCATCTGACACATCGGTCACATCCGAGTACTTTGGGTATATCTGCTTTCACTCATTCAGTAATCGCCCGTACTTCGGGTACATCCGTGCACTTCTAGACGCTCTCGTTTTCTCGATATCCGAGGGTTCAAGTCGTGCAGTAGATTTGTTGGATTTGGTGACTCGAATCAAATCAAAGAATGGGCTCAGAGAAGACCGGCGCTAAGGTCGGATTCTTACAAGTCCCTACTCTAAGTCCCGACGGGCGAACTTCGAGCGTAGAAGTTCTAATTGAAGCTCCAGGAGGCTGACAAAGACAAGTCCCTACCTCAAGATTTTTCTCATACGGGTTTTATGCGGTTTTGGGCCTGGCAAATACCCTTCATTTACATTTTAAAGCCATTAACCCTAAAATCCCATTATTAGGTTATCAATGTAGAAGCTGTAGTTCCCGAATTTTGGCTGCCTGCTATTCTATTCTCTTCTAATAAAGGAGTACTGAAATAGTATTCATCTGTATTTCTATAAAAGCCGTTAGCTACACAAGTTCGAGAGCATAGTTTGTTCATTCAGCTAGTTTCAGCTCAAGTCTGTAATCTATTTCTTCATTATAATTAAATCGCTCTACGCCGTCTACTGATTAGTCCCCTAACACATTATTGGGATACTAATGCTAAAAATATTCAGTTTTTATTTTCAGTACTTTACATAATTCCTTGTCTTAGAATTCACAACTATTTGTTATATCAAATACGCCCGCTCAAGTTATAACAACCTGTATCGAGCTAGGTTCTACGGCTAAAGACTGTAAAAGTACGGGAATTTAAAAAGCTACTGAGAAATAGTTGCGGATTTTGTTACTCCGACCGAGGTTAGCCCTCCATAGTAGGAAATCGCCACGCTTAGCTTCTCTGACGCTCACGACGCATTCGTTGTTAACACTAGTCGTTCAGATACATCGGGAGAAGAAGTTATTCAGTGTCGATGATGTGGTCCCTGGGCGACCATACTTCTATCTGGGCAGTTTAGCTTATAGATACCAAACAATATATAATTAGTATCCGCCTCCATGATAAAAGTTAAAGATCCGAAAACCTTTTCTGCGTGGTTGTACCCCATGTATTATAAATCTCATCAGGGCGAAACCTTTTAAGGAGGCCCTCGAATTGACCAAGAATCCGCCTCGATGACCCGCCTTCTCCAATAGAATCGATTTCGAGCATCTATGAAACTCAAGGAATCGAAATCGAACCGATTAAATTATTGAATATTAATCATAGTTGTTATTTACGTTAAATATTATCATTTCTTTATATTATTACATAAAGTTGATGAGTCGCTTTCTGTGTCGGGCCGAGTAGCTTTCTAGTCTATTCGGTCCGGAGTTGAGTACGCATCAAATTTTCCCTTATTTCAGCCACCCGGTCAAAGTTCGATCCAACTGCGCCGACGCGAAGTTTCGGTCGGCTCGTTTAGATTTCGGTCTGGCTATAGTCAAACCCGAACCGACTCCCCTTAATAACAACTCTGATTAATATTCAATAATTTAATAGTGGAAATAGATCCGATAATGGTACACACTCTATTACATTTCATTAATACTAGTAAAATATACGTGCAACATTTATGCTTCAAATTATTAAACTGAAGTAACTAATTATTTACGTAAATTTATAAATTATACTTTTGATTTATATTATAATTGCTTTGTTCTTATTATAATACGATCCCTTATAATTTTTTAATAATATAAATTTAATAATAGATTTAAAAGTTTTGTTACCATACTACTCTTCATTTTTAAGATTTAATAAAGAATGCACATTATATAATTTTATTTATTGTTAGAAAATATCATTTTTCTCTTTTAATAAAAAAAATGCACCTTATGTTATTTTATTTATTATTAAAAATATCACTTTCAATTGGACAAGAAGATAAATTATTCATGCTCTAATATTCAATTTTATTTTATGCATTCATTTTAACATATTTCTTTTTATTGATGACACTAATAATATTTCAGCACAAACCGAATAATATTCCTCCCATTCCTATTTACGATCATATACAAAATCTTTGCTCCATTTTACTGATCGTTTACATTTTCAATGTAACTTTTTGTTTTGAACTTTTAAAAAATATTTAACATCATTGCTTTGTCTTCTAATATTCTTTTTTTCATTGGTTGATAATTTTATCTCTACTTAAAAATAGTAAAATAAATTAGTTACTTAATAAAAGCATTTTTGAAGCATACGACAAGAATTGTGACTCCGAGGAGTATCAAGATTTTTTATGAAATTCCTTCAATTTTAGCCACGCAAAAACAACCACAACGAGGTCACACATTGACGTCCTTCAATCTAACGCGAATACCTTAAATGAATTATATTGAAAATCAATGGAATAAAGATGACATACTTCTTTTAAAAACTATATCTTGTGCAATAATTTTTTTAATAAAAAGTTAAACATCAATAGTATATATGTGATTAATATTAGTTGATATGAAAACTTTTAAAATTTTGATACAAATAACAACTTTAATATAAAAAGTCATGCTAAGCCATCTCAAATAAATGAGGTACCGGATTACACGTGAACGCTCATTAATAAAGTTGGATTATATACCCATAATATACATATTTATGCATGTTTTTTTCTCGCACCATAATATCGATAAATTATATTTCATATAATGAAAAACTAATACGAAAGTATTATTACGACAATATACTCTTTATTTAGCTTACTAATTACTAATCAATATTAAATAAGTTTAAAAATTGAATTTTCAATTTTACTTTCATATATCGGAATTCAACTCTAATTAATTATCATATTTATAGTTTTATAGATAAAGATATTTTATTTAAGCATAAAAACTAAAATGTTATATATATTATAATTAAAAAATTAAATATAATATCCAAATCTATTACTCCCTTCATACTAAATGACACATGCTGATGAAGCTGTCTAAATCGACAAACTTTATACCTCCATCCATAAACATAATTTCGATTAATAAAATTAGTCAATATTAAAGTACATTGAAAATATTATTATTTTATACTTCACCAAATATTATATAACGTAAATAAAATATTTTAAACTTAAATATTTAATTTATGAAAATCCAAATTTTCTAAACTTTGAGCAATCTATTGTAAATTTGGGAAGCGAAATATTAGATACTTTAACTTTGACACTTTTATTTCAAATATCGAATGTAATACAAAAATATAATATCAAATAATAATTTAGATATATATTCTTTAATATTAATTTTTGGAATAGAAAACATTTTCAATTTATAATTAAATAAATATCATACAAAAAAATTAGTAGTATGAATAAAACTAATTTATTACATTAAAATAGAATTTACTTATTTTTACGATAAAATTAAAAAACTAAAGACAATATTATATCAAACATTTTATTTGTTGAAAACATGCTTAAGTATTCTTTATATAATTGTATCGAACATGCTGAGCACGAATATATATTAATTAACATACATACGAAATTTGTGAAACTATCGTGACATATTATAATATATGCTTTAATTATTATGTAATTTTTATATAAAAAATTGTGAATTATTAATTATTAAATTACGATAGTATTCTTTTAAAATTTTAAAAATATATTTTTATACCAATATAAAATATTATAATAATGATAATATATCAGAAGAATTAAGAATGCTTAAAAGCGAATAAAGACGACATGTTTATTGTGTTAAGCCAAACAATATATATGTAATAATTAAAGAGTAATCCTCCCCTGGTGTATCATATATAGAGAATCTGAGCAAGAGAGCACGATCAGAGAGACCTCTCTCCCACAACAAAGAGATTATAGATACATATACATACAGCTCAGATCTCTCTATGCCCTACCAGCTTTATGTGTGTTTATTTTATCATTCTTGATATTAAAAATGTCACCTTTTTTAATTTTTGGCTAATTATTATTGTACCAGTCTTGATATTATTGTGGGCACTCGTTTAGTAAGCTGTTTGTACTTTGTTTTTTGATTTGGCAGGTGGGTTTTGGTTGTAATTGCATATGATTGAGTAAGATTTATTACTTAGGTGTAAAAAAGATTGATTGGCAATAGTAATAATACTAGGGCAGTAGGGGGTCGAGTGAAGAAGAAAACCTATGCAGAGGGATAGTGGTTCTGGTGGTGGTGGTGGGAGGTTGCGTCGTCGTAGAGGTTCGAATGAGGTAATTTATTTTTCTCATTGCAATCATATTTACAATAACAGGATGTCCCAGTGCCTACTTACACTTACACCTAAGCAGGGAAAGGGGTGTTATTGTATTCCGTGTGATAATAGAGAAACTGTTTTCGAATTGACCCCAATAAGAAGTGCAAAACTATCTACTACTTTATAAGGGATAGGGAGACTGTTTCCGAATTGATCCAAGAAGAAGTGCGAAGCTATCTACTAGTATTTTATAAGGGATAGGGAGACTGTTTCCGAATTGACCCAAGAAGAAGTGCAAAACTATCTACTAGTACTTTACAAGAGATAGGGAGACTGTTTCTGAATTGACCAAAGAAAAAGTGCTAAACTATCTACTACTTCTGAATAGATAACAAGCATACCTATTGTAATGAACCATTTTAATTTATTTCGTTATATCCAAGAGCCTGAGAACAAAAACCTGACTTCATAGAACAGAAAACTCTTTGCAATCATATTTACACAATGACATACCCCAATGCCTCTAAAAGTGGCTCCCGTCGAAGAGGGGTAAGGGCAATCATGTTTACGAAGCTCTTATTCATTAGCTTATTATTTATGATGGATGTTTTCGATGGTTACAGAGTGCATGGTTTTGTGGTCATGCTACGGTTGGAATAGTTTCTGAAGTCAGTAATTTATAATGAGCCCCTAGAATAAGTTACTTTGCGATTTTACAGTATTATTGATTTCCCATTTTTATACTCATCAAGGTGACTATACTACGTTGTCTTCAGTATTCTTTATCTAGCAAACTTCATAAGAAAGTATTTCACCTTTTGCTGGGAGTTTGGGTACTAGAGGTGATGGTTCTCTAATTATTACTAGCATTTTATTCTTATATTAGGGCTAGTGGTAAATCATATAGCAGAGACTGACGTTCCTTGTTCTCCACAAAGTGTTCATATAGGTTTAGTCATGTTTTTTAAATCAGTAAGTGCATTGACTTCTGATGATTCTGAGATTTGAAATGGTTATTCCAATCCCTCTGAAATGGCTGATTGTTTTTGTAACTCTACAATAAATACATGTCATCATTTCCAGAATAAGAGGGAGCTGTATAGTGTCAAAAAGAAGATTAAAGTGTAATGTCCTGACTTCCAAGCACATTCTGGTTAATAGAAGAGACCATATTATTTCACAAACACTTCCGATATTCACCCAGTTAGCATTGAGTATAGACTATAGAGTTTGAAGGGGCTGCAAAAACTTTGAGGAATGAAAAAATTGTTCAAATTTCAGGTTCAAGCTGACATTGCTAAAACAAATGGAGGCAATTTACTCGTTAATGACCGGAACAAATATAAGTCCATGTTAATCCGTACATATTCATCTGTATGGATGATTGGGGGGTTTGTGTTTGTAATCTACATGGGTCATCTTTATATATGGGCCATGGTCGTTGTCATCCAAATCTTCATGGCTCGGGAGTTGTTCAGTCTACTAAGGAAAGCACATGAAGATAAACAACTTCCTGGTTTCAGGCACTTAAATTGGTATGTTTACTTGGTGAGACCCTGCTTCTCAAATGATTAAACAGAATGATCTTATTAAGCACCCTACCCTTTCAATCATAATCCTCTAATTTCAAGGAACCTACCGAGGCTTATTAGTGCTTTTCTATTACAGTATGCATTGAATAACAGCATATGGTTCTTCTACTCTCTTGTGTGCTCGTAGTTAAGAAGGTTAAGATGTTACCTGATTTGAGTTGTCTGTAAGTGGTGTGTAGAGCATAGTTGCCCCTATCATGTTAGTTTGTATCAGCACCTGCAAGCTGAGTTGATTCACTTAAAAAAAATTGTAGAAGCCTAAAGCTTTTCAGTCTTCTCTGAGCAATGTAATTTGGCTTGACTTTGCAATTTTGAGTAGGGAGACGTCTTTGTTTTGGTATGAGTAAATATGAGGTACATAAAGCTTCTGTCAATAACTTTTTAACTATCATCTTAAAACAGAAAATAGATGGAATATAAACAGTTGTAACTGAGTTTTTGAGGTTTGGGGTTTCTGGAAACCAATAGAAAACTTATCAATTTAAGTTGAGGAACAGGAGAAGGTTTTGTCTCTACGAAATATGATGATATAACTTCACTTCATTAGGTTTATTGGTCTATCTATTTGTTTCTGCTTGAGACAACTATTGTTCAGTGCACGGCTACATGCTCAACAAGATTCATAATTTTATTATGGAATTTCTTTAATAATGAAAGACCTTGGGATTTACAATTCCCTTTTGTATGTTGTACTTCTCCCAAAATTTGAACTCTTTTGTTTCCAGGCATTTTTTCTTCACTGCTATGCTTTTTGTCTATGGGCGCATCCTCAGTCAAAGGCTTGTCAACACGGTTACCACAGACAAGTTCTTGTACAAGCTTGTCAGCAAATTTATCAAGTATCACATGGTCACATGTTATTTCTTGTATATCGCAGGTTTGTGGCTTATCATTTTATGTCCTGCACATTCAATGTATGTTCAGTAATGTGTATCTCTGATAAATTTGATAATGTTATGATGTTTTCAATCAATTTTCTCCCACCAGGAGCAATGGTTCTTTTCCTCCTGGTTAACTAGGTTGGTTCTAGTGCTTGAGGTGTTATTGGCCACCCAACGAGATATATCTCATGCGATGCCAAGGATAACTTTAAAGATTATGCTAAAGTTTATTTCTTATATCATCAGGTTTCATGTGGTTCATCCTGTCACTTAAAAAGAAACTGTACAAGTATCAATTTGGACAGTATGCATGGACGCATATGATTCTGATTGTGGTGTTTACCCAGTCATCATTCACTGTAGCAAATATCTTTGAAGGAATTTTCTGGTAACCAACCTTGAATTCTTTAACCTGTTAGCATCTATAAACTCTCATAATCTTTTTACATTAAACTGGACATCTTACCTAATTCACTCTTCCATTAACCATGTTTTGATCTATCTCACCAGGCTAATATAGGTTATGACTTTCTAGTTTTCTGTTTACTTTTTCCCCCTTAATATTTTTCTTTATTCTGTCTTTACTTATATTTTCAAACCATCGCATATGGAAAGGTTGTCCCTTACTCTTTTCAAAAACATCGCATATGAAAAACGTGTATCTCTAACCTTCTCTTCTTTCTCGACTTCTTTTATGTGTTTTCCTGGCTTCCGGTAATATTGGCTACCCAGCATTGTATTTATTATCTTATCTCATGTTGCTAAACCATTTTTGGAATGTGGACTACCTCTGAGAATAATTTTTGAAGGAAAGAGTTCCCAGTTTGCCCTTAAATTTTCTCTGAGATTAATCAACATTCTTGTAACTCAAAAGATAAAGAGAATAATTGGCCTTTGGTAGAATGGAATTTTTTTTTCTAAATAGAACATCTTTCTTTGGAGTAGGGACATCCAAAAATCCAATGTGGGAAAGCATGAAATTCTTGTAACTTAAATTTCATGCTTCACTTTCATTTCCAATCAATTGCCACTGTTTGAAAGTACAGGAATGTCAATAAACATTAATGAATTGTATTGCAGGTTCCTTCTCCCAGCATCACTTATCGTCATCAATGATATCGCTGCTTATTTTTTCGGATTTTTCTTTGGAAAAACCCCTTTGATTAAGTTATCACCAAAGAAAACTTGGGAGGGTTTCATTGGAGCATCCGTGACTACTATTATATCTGCATTTGTGGTTAGTTTTCTTTTCTTTATTTTGAACATGAAGCCTTATATTACTACAACTTATCTGCAATTATGGTTTCATGCTTTATTTTGGATTTGAGGCTTCAAAATGAATGGTGTCTGATTTGCTTGGTTTTATAGGTCAGTGATTGGTCATTGGTGACTATGATCTTATGAAACCCTTCTTTTATTAATGGCGATTAGATTTGATGTAACCTGATGCTCTTACCTGGCATGAGTCTATGCCGAAAGACATCATTTTATTATATTCCTCAATCATATATTCTTATTTTTTGAGGTCCTGTGGAGTCCAAGATTTTATATTCTTTGGCTCTTGGATTTGATGGAATAAATCAAGACGACTCATTACACTACTTATGCACTACCTATGCTTCTTATCTATCATGAAGTAATAGTAGTTTACCTTCATCTCGAAATAATCCGAAACGCTCTCGCTTGTCACAGCTTGTAAGGATAAAGCGCATAACTGGCCTTTACCTTGCTGAGCCTCTTTTAGGAGGCACAGGCATGTTTTGTATAGCATACAGTTGGCTATGGTTGAAACAACTTTTTCTTAGTTTCTTTCATTATGAGTCATTCAAAGTATAAAAGGAAGTCTATGATCTCTGTATCTTCCATTACCTGAACCGATTTATTATTTTTCGCATGATAAATTGTGTATTCCAATATTGCTCTCCAAAGGCCAGCATGACTTTCTTGAGTGACCCTTTTTGCTTTCACCTGCAGCTTGCAAATTTTATGGGTCGTTTTCAGTGGCTCACATGTCCAAGGAAGGTAATTGATCATCTTTACAGAGAAGCATATTTGTCTCTTGTAGAACCTGAATGAAAATGTATGTCTCTTGCTCTCTGCTGAAAACATTTACTCCATGGTCTTTGTATTGTGGTATTTGCAGGATTTATCTACAGGTTGGCTTCATTGTGATCCAGGTCCACTATACAAGCCAGAAACTTTCATTTTTCCAGAATCTTTTCCTCAATGGGTAATTGAGTGAACATTAATTTATTTTTTTTCTCTAGTTCCATTTCAACATATGCTATTTGCCCTTCAATTTATTGGTTACGAATTTGCATTCTGTCATTGATGGATAGATAGTCAGCTGCTGATGTTTAATCTGTAGAAGTTATACTTGAAAAGGCATGGCACGTGCACAAAATCATTAATTGTACTCCCTCCGATCTTTTATTAGTGTTTTAGCATTTGACACATTTATTTGAGATTTCATTGCTAACCATTTCTGTCTCCTACATTAACTACATCTCTAATAGCCTTGTATTTCTTTTTTATTTAACTAGTACGAAAGTATTTGAGTTTGAAACTCAGATGTATTCGAAGACAACTTCATTTTCCAATATTAAACCAACACAGTCAATAGTAAGCATGGAGAAAAGCATGGTTAAATGATAAACATTGGAGTGATTATCACAATATTTCCAAAATAACTTATATGAAATTCTGCAAATTGTCTCAATGTATATTGAACAGATTTTCAATCTCTATGCAGTTCCCCTGGAAGGAGATGTCGATATATCCAGTTCAATTGCATGCGTTGGCTCTTGGCCTATTTGCTTCAATTATAGCTCCTTTTGGAGGTTTCTTTGCAAGTGGGTTTAAGAGAGCTTTCAAGATCAAGGATTTCGTTCTTTGCATATCTATAGTTACCAAAATCCGATAGTGTCGAGTTTGTAACTGATATTTATTCTGTTGTGTCAGGATTTTGGCGATAGCATCCCCGGCCATGGTGGAATGACTGATAGAATGGATTGTCAGGTATTTGCAGTGACCTTCCCAATAACATGTCCATCATACTGGTTTTTCTATTACACCTCTAGGGGTGAATAATCTATGGAGTAGCAAATAGCCGGCTTTCTGAAAAGAACAAGGCTTTGTCCATGTTCCAACCCATCTTCATTCACTTAAATTGCATTGAGGAAGCCTGGTCATATTTCTTCTGTTTCTATTTATCTTGATCTTAGTGATAGTTTGATGCTATAGCTCAAGTGTGATTTAAATAAGAAGTTGGAGTAAAATAAAACTTTACGGTTATTCCTCCCCTTGACGGGAATAGATCTACCTGTCTGAATTGGAATGAGAATTGGGGGGAGAGAGGCAGAAAGAAAATATTTCGCGGTTTCACCAACTAAATGAACCCTTTCGTTCCCCTATCCTTATATTTGTCATATTCATACCCCCTATTCTTTTACCTCTGTTCTACTGTTAAAATACACGTGGAATTGCTAGCTCTACTTATTCTTGTGCAGATTGTGTTGCTTATGAATAAAAATTATTTTCGTTGTTGTGGTGTCGTGCTAGATGGTAATGGCTGTCTTCGCATATATCTATCATCAATCATTTGTGGTGCAACAAAGCTTATCCATTGAAATGATCCTGGACCAGGTAAAATTCAGGGCATCATATTCTCCATTTTTTTTCCTATTTTCCGCCCCACTTGCGCGTTTCTTAAAGTGCAATAATCTAACTTCTTTTTAATACTGGAAGACACTGATTATAATATTTGCGGTTATAGATATTGATGAACCTCTCTTTTGAGGAGCAAAGGACGTTGTATATGAGGCTAGGTCAATATATCCAGGAGAGGCAGTTCGGTGAATCTTGAAGTATGCGAACTCTGAAACTTTGTAATTTCTGTAGTTTTTATTTGCTTCTGAAATTAGAACTTTAGCTGCAGGTCACGAGTCATCTTTACTAGGCATAGTTCTGCACTTTTTTTACACCGAGTAGGAATTATACTAAATCCATACACAAAGATATGTGACTTCTTGTTGGTATTAAGGTTGGAAAAAATTAGGTGTACAATATGACGTGGGTACAATATGAATAGGTGCAATATGGACAATCTAAGTCCGACTAGGAATCATAGATGATCAGAATCATCTTATTAAAAAAAAAACATCAAAAGATGGATATCGGATTTGATATATATCCCAATATCAACTAATTTATTCGGTGTGTATTTCTCTTAGAATTACATTGAGGTTCTCATGTCGTGGAGGATCCTCGTCTTCCTTCGACACCAAGCCTCTAAGAATGAGGCTGGGGCTCTCATGTCTCGAAACATCCTTGTATGCCTTCATCACCAAGCAGCACAAACAAAAAATGCCAATACAACCCAAGAAGCAAACTGTGATTGCTAGACGCGGAGAACGATGAAGAACACAATACAAACCCGAAACGAAAGCCATCAGCATTGTTAACATGGCGACCAAGATTAGTACAAGGGCGTAGCTATAGCGGTGATGAAGCTTCCTCCCATTGTCATGATAAAATGTAGCAGCAAAGTGGAGAACAATTGCAATGGTCGAGGTTATTACAGAAATAGTGTCTGTAATGACAAACATTATGAATGCAGCTTTCTTACGTAAAACTGCCATACCTTGATTTTTGACCCCCTCACTTCGGCTCAAATCCACCAGCACAAAACCCCGCCGCAAATGTTATCAGAAATTTATAAGCGCCACCAACAAGTGTGTTTCCGCGACGGGAGGAGCATGGATACCCTTATCGATGACGAGCGACGGTGGCTTCAGACTCAAGGCCCCTCGGCTTTAATAAAATCCTTCTTCACCCGCCAAGAATGAGGCTTAGAGGACCGAAAGGCTTCGCCTTTCTTCCGTGGCGCGGAATCTTCAATGATGGGCAAACTCACGCCGCCGAGTACGTGTGGAGTACTTAGGAGGTTAAGGATACCCGTGGGAGGAGGTAGTTGCAGCTCGCCTCTCCGGTGCACCGAGGCAAGAGAATTCGTGAGGCTGGTGAGCCGGAAAGCAGTGGGAAGCGATTGCCTCTGGCGGTTAGCCGGTATCGGAGTGACCGGGAAGCGGATTCTTCCGACATGGTTATTTGCCTTCATCCTTTGGGTCGACGAACCGCTTGCGAGCCCCGAAACCATAGCCTCGCCGCCCGGCTCGGCCTCTTTCTTTGCCCGGTGTTTGGCGGGCGGCGAGTACGGGCGGCCACGGTGAATCGCGCTACGGATCTTGCTTCAAGGAACCGAGACCTTCTTTACCTTCACACCTCAAGGGAATGGGGAGGCCGGTACGGCAGTAAGTGAACCTCCCGCTCCACGCAACCCTCGGCCGCTCGAAGAATGTCATCATCTATAAGAAAGGAAAAATGCGACTGCCACGTGTAAAACGCATCAAATAAAAACATACGTAGAAAACATGTGTCAGGTCTATACCCCAACAAAAAGTGGAGACTCGAGGAGGTATCAAATTTTTGGACCTGGACATGCCCGTCAATCATCTTTCCTCAAGTAAAGAGATTTTGTAGGCAAATGAACGTCGAACACCCGACGCAGGGTCTCCAACTGGGCCTTAACTAACGGGCGCTCTTTCGTAAGGACGGCGAAACGCATCCTCGCAGTAGTGGACCCATACCCGGGGAATCGCCTCATCCATACCGCCCTTCACGAAACACCACTTGGAATGCCATCGGGTTTCGAGATTTTGTCTATTTTCGGGTCCGCGAAGATGTCCCAACCCCGCCGAGTGACGCAGCCCACCCCGAATGCGAGGTGTTGGCGACAAATTCCCAAGCACAACCTGTGGAAGTTCTCCTATATGGACTACATGCTGCTAGCAAACCACTATGAATATGGTGATCTCTACCATCCGTCATGACATTTTGGCTCAAGCCCTAAGCATACCACTAATAAACTATTTACAAAAGGTGAAAAAGGAAACCTACACCCGTAGGAGAGAGACTCTATGTACATGGCTGTCCAACCCGAGGACAAGGGACCGCTTTTACTGACGCTGGATCGACTACGGGCTCAAAAGAGACCTTATCCCTCTACCGTAGCCATACTCCACAAAACGTGGGAATGGAAAAATATCGCCTAAAATTATCTAAACTGCTAGGAGAAAGTGGACGGGAAGGAGTCCTTCAAAGACGGTAGGTACGGGCGCATGGAAGGTCACCCCGAGGCCTGCCTCGGCCCCGAGGATACCTGCTCCCCGCCCCCAGAGGGCCGACGATCGAGCCGTGGTCGCTTGGCGGTATCAATTCCCACTGCACTGAACCGTTCTTCCGCAAGGCCGCTGTAACCGCCCGCAGGTCATCTACAACCGCCTGAGGAAGTTCTATGTTAGCAAAAGTGGATCAGCGGAGGAGTAAAAGTCAAGAACCGCCAACAAGAACCTCGCCAGAGCCGAGTAAAGCCTACAAAACGGAAGGGATTCAGAATCTATTACCGCCACAGGCGAAATCTCGGCCCCTGAGCGGAACCTCCATGTTTCAGCGAGATTTGCCACCCATCTCGTATTGCAAACACGAAACCTCAAGGTTAACACCATAGACCAAAATAAAAACAATAATCATGTGGCCACTGAAAATCCTCCAAATTAACCCAACTCACACGACGGTTCATTTACCCAAAAAAAAAAAAACCAAGAAAGGAAAATCCCTAAATCGATTGAAACCCCCAAATCGATTGAAACCCCCAAATCGATTGAAACCCCAAAACCCCTCAAAATCTTCTAAATCGAGAAAACCCAAACAGACGGGCCTCGATATCTTCACCAAGTCGTGATACTGCCAGCCTGTAAAATTGTCCAACCAATTTGGTAGACGGAAAAAAAGAAAACGAATTAACGTGTTCAGTGGAACGAATTAAGAGTCTACTAAGAAACCAACACGTGGCTTAACGAAAATGCATCTTTTTAAAAACCCAAGAGGAGATTGAAGAAGCTGCCATGATCAAGTGTTTACGAAGAAAGAAAGTTAAGTAACGCTTCGGCAGTAGTTAAAAGGGAAAATAAAGTACAACGAATACTGTTCACCCTTTATGTAGACTTATGACCCAACGAAAGGTGATTAGTTTTCTCGTGAGGTCAGCACCGGCAAAGCGTGGCCTTCATTCCATAACACGGGCCACCTGTTAATAACGTGATTCCAACGCGGTCGTTTCCCCTGAAGCTTCAAACCTCGCGGTATCATTAAACCGCGATACTGCCCAACACTTCACTTATCCAAGAACAAGAGGATTCAAGGAACGGTCCTCCGCCATTAAAATGCATCGAGGATCCCCGCCACTCCCACCATTCCTTGAAGCCGGGCAGTTCTTGACCAAAAGGATACTTTTAATTCGTGAACAAGCCCCTTTCCCCCTGTGACGGCTATTAATGCCATGCCATCTGCTGAAAGAAAAGAGGGTACTCGATGTACTCTCAATACTCTCCTATAAATATCCTCAAAGAAGACAAACCAGAGAAAGAAAAATACTGATCCCTTAGTACCATTTCATATATCTGACTTTATATCTGCTCGGTATACCGACTGATCGTCGGAAGTTTCGCGACCACCCCGTACATCTCTTCGTGTCCGACCAGACTGCACTACGGAGATTAACTTACTGAGCTTCCCGAACCCGCTTATAGCGAGAAAGACGCGGGTTTCAAAGATCACCTCCGCGACTATCTCAACCCGCTGTAACCCAAGTGGTGAGCGTAAGCCCAATCCAGCCTAAAGATCACTAATCATTTTCGCCAGACTAACAAATAAGTGAGCCGAAAATAAATTGTACAAAACAGTTATTGTGAACTATGAAAGTTACGATAAGCCTGTGTTAATGCATCAATTAATTTTAGCTCAATAGTTGGTGATTTGTGTATTGATTATTAGGCCTGATGTCGACGACCGAGAAAATATGTTGAAAGATGCGCAGCCACGCCACCGTTTCAACGACTATTTCACAAACAACTTGGAGGAGCACGTGGCAAGCAGTTAGAGCTCCACCGAGCGAAGTTAGTTGTATAAATTAAGTCAGGATATGTATCTATCTATGACCGAACACCCCGATCATATACGCCCATACGGGGTCACATCAGGCATTGCACTGATAGTATATATATCTAGGATTCCACAATCAGGAATACAAAGAGTTCAAAATTTACATTTTATCAATAATAGAAAAGTTCTTTCTTCTTCATTCCTCTCTCAATCAGATTCCGCTTCTCTTTGTGTTAATTTGGCTTACCGCTTGTCAAGCTCATATAATCCCTGCACCCTACATGGTATGGTGGTTCTTACAAAAGCCTGATTAATAGTCTCAATTCTCCTTCTCTAAAAAGTGTATACAAGGAGAAACAAGGACGGTCAAGATAATAGCAAGCAACGGCTTAAGGCCCTCACGTGAACAATGTATCAGATGATTTCGAACAGGGCCTTTATCAATCGAGTAACAAAGTGATAATCGAATGTCAATTGCGACCGTTGCCCCTATAGAAAATACCATAACTGGCTCCAGCCGCTGGTTAAGACGGGCATCAGGTGCCAAAGAAAAGCTAGGTTTCATCGATGGCGATGAACCCTGAATCGATTTCAAATTCTTTGTACGACGGGATGGAAAATGATGGGATTGTAATGTATGAAGTTCAGGATTTTGAATTTAATCTCCTCTGGGCTAAAAAAGCAAATTATGTTCACAAACAATGCCAAGAAATTGTGGGAGGAGGTGACTTCTAAATATGGTGTTAGTAACGCTCCTCTCAGTCAAGGTTCCATGTCTGTGGTAGCCTATTTCTCCAAACTGAAGAGGTCAGTAGAAATGGGTGCCGCTGCGAATCAATGGAAAGTGTATGAATCGACAAATTTTAATTTATTTGTATAATGGGAGGGCTCGGTAAAGCGGAGATGAGCAAGATCAAGGATGGGTAGAACATCAACACATAGACGGTTAACTTCACTCATAGCGGTGAGTTTGCAAAGATGTGGTACGTAGCTATCAAACAAGCAGCTCATTGCTTTTTGATAGTCGATACAACCGCCTTCAAATTATGCCGTGATTTAATTCTGCTCACTTTTTCCATTTGAGTAATCTACCCACACCTGTGTATATTACTTTGTCTGATGGTTCTTGTCAACTAGTAAAGCAACATGGAAATATCAATTTGAAGTCCTGCTCTTTGACTAACATGCTTATGCGCCCTTTATTTCCCTAAGTTTAACCTCTCAATTACTGCCGCATAAAAGATCTTGTTGTCCCCACTTTTGTCGACAATGTTTGTGTTTTATAGACCAACAATCTATGACATTGCTGATTACAGTTTAAGATCAAAGAATTGTATTGCGGTTGACCAAGAGTCTTTTAAGCTCAACAACATTCAAAGTTTTATCAATAATAGTCCTAGTTATGTGGGGCTTGGGCAGGTACGACGGGGCAGCCAACGTAGCCCTTCTCAACCCCATGATAGTGTCAGCTTTTATGGCATGCTAGGATAGGCCATAGCTCTTATGATACTCTGAAACATTATGATGTATTAAAAAGCTACATGAAATCTGTTATTAAAGAGCCATGTCAAATTTCTTCATTATCAAAGCAAAGACAGCATTTTCCTCTCGACTACTAAACTAGCTCACTTCAGCTTGTTCATGCCGAGAGTTTGGGGACCTCATAAAACCTACTTATTAATCGGGTAGTCGCCATTATTTTCTAAACAATAATGATGATTACACTAGTAGTCGGAATGACTTTCACCCTAAAGAGATACAAAACAATAAGCACAATGATTAATAAAGAAATTTTGAAAACGATTCACACTGATTTAGTAGACTCATAAGGTCTTTAGATCCATGAATGAGTGAGTTCTTAAATAAAGATCTAGTGAATCTAGTTGGTTTTACACCCACATCCAAATGGAGTGGGTGAAAGAAAGCATAGGCAATTACTGCAAATTACAAGGGTTTGTCGTTTCAATCGTGAGTCAGCCAAGCGCAGCTGGGAGGTTTCCCTCGCTTTCATCGCAACACATGAATTAATTAAAAGTTGCCAACTTCTTTGAATTGACGCACACCTTATTAATATACAACACATTTGGTAGTGTTTGACGCCTGGGTGGTTATGTGATCGCTTCACAGCCCTCACGCATAACCGGATCCAAGAGCCTTTAAGGCTGGCCCTTCTAGGCTACATCGCAATTTAGTGCGGGTATAAAGTGTATAATTTATCCACTCATAAGGTGATAGTGTCAAGGGATGTTATATTCTATGAATCCCGCTCTTTATCTCAAAGATTCTTCAAACATATCATTGACAAATACGATACCAAGTAAGATTTGCATAATTATTCTATTATGTCATCATCATGATAATAACAAGAGAAAGCGAGCAAACACGCTGACACGTAGATATAGAGCTAGACAGAGACCAGCAGAAGTAAGCATCAAAAGTACTTGGTTGAATGATTATGTATCCAATGCAGTGAGTGGAGTTAATAAGCATTTTACCTCACCTCATCTTTGGATATTATTCTTTTACCAGTTACTTCCATCTATTAGTTCTTCTATGCAGCCAACATTGCAGTATGAAATCAAAGAGCCATGTTCCTACAAAACAAAAAGCAATGTCGTTCTAAAAGGGATACAAGAAGGATAAAAGTTATAAGTATCATGAGACATACCATAATGGATTCTGTGATCATGTATGGAATTTTATAAAGCCGCAAACGGGGCGATAAGATCAAAAGAAACCTGGACACGTTATAGTGAAAGATACAAAGTAAGACTCAGAGCTATGGCTTCACACAAAATAGAAGGATTAACAAAATGTTTTTCTCCCCTGCGGGCTAAGACAATTACAATTGGGAAAGCCATATCAAGCTGGCCGCATAATGAATAATAGCGCATCAACGGATATGAATGCTTTCTTTGCTACCATACACCAGATGAGATTATTTACATGAAGCCACCACTGTGGTTGTCTTTTGCAATGCATGCCAGTTGTAGATTAAAGAAGTCATTATATAGGCCTAAGCAAGCATCTAGGCAATGGAATAGTATGTTTACATATTAAAGGCTTTCGTTACGACGCCTTCTTACGATCATCGTTGTTCACTAAGATCGCGTGCGAGGAGTTTAGCATCGCTTGTATATGTAGATGATATACTAGTGGTAGGTAACAAGATGTCAGAGATTGATGTAGTGAAGGGGGCATCTTCATAAGGTGTTCACTATTAAAGATCATTTAAAACCAAAGGAAATATGTGTTAGACATGTTGGAAGATACTGGGCTGATAGCTAGCAAACCAGCTAAGATACATATGCCAACTGGTTTGCATTTGCATGATGAAAGTTCAGAGTTGATTACAGATGTGCATTTTTATAGAAGAGTCATTGGTAGATTGTTGTATCTGGGATTTCCACTAGATTCATATAACATACGACGCAGCAATTGGGTTTCGCTTTGTTCACGCCTAAGGGAGTCTACTTAAGGGCAAGATTTTCACATTTTAAAATACTTGAAAAGAAAAGCCCTCTTCGGGCGGTCCGTTTTATCCCTGGCAAAAAGTCTGGTGGATTTAATAGCATACAAAATGACGCTGGATCGGGAAACTTGTCCATCGAAAGAAATCACCATTGTGGTTTCAGATATACTTGGGTGGGAATTCCTTTAGTCTCATGGAAAACGAAAAGCAAAACACAGCTTCTAAAAGCTCACTGCATTAAAAGTATGAGTACGGCATCAACTGCAGCGGGGTTCAATGGATTACATACATTCTGGCGATCTTAAGTGTGTCAATCCAGCTTGCCTATACTACTCGGGTGTGATAATCGAACAAATTTACACATTTTCGCCTAACTCGTGTTTCCATGAGAACTAAACACTCGATAGTTGGATTGTCACATTGTTCGAACGCTTTCTAAGTGGATTCATTTCACCACAACATATTAGTTCTTCAAATCGATCGTATTTATTTAGTAACGACGCCTCTCGCTACCCTATTGTTATGTTTAGGCGCATCCAAGCCGCAACGGCGACGCTTTCCATCTCAAATGGCGAGCGAAATTTTATGATGCTCAGGTTACTTACTGACCGATTTGAGCTCACAAAAAAGGCATTTGTGTAGTCGGCTATTACGCCGACGAATCGGGGAAAATTCATGGGCGAGTTACGCGCAACCACGCGTCTGCCTAATCCGCTATTTCACAAACAACTTTCAAGGAGCACGGGCAACAGTTTGCGTCACCGAAAGAAGTTAGTAGTCGTGATACCAAGTCAGATACAATGTATACATGTATCTGCACGCACCGGCTCTGATCATATACGATAGGAAATACATTGGTGAGACATGCATCTCAGTATATATAGCTATTCCACAATTGTAATATAAGAATTTAATATACATTTTATCAATAATATAAAGTTCTTTCTTCATTCCTCTCTCAATTTGTATTTTGTTTCTGTGTTAATTTGGCCATCGCTTGTCAAGCTTTCTATAATCCTAAAAATTCTATAGTAACTACTTGGGATCACGAGGTTTCAAGTTTCCATCATTTAGTAAATCGCTAATTCTTCCTTCCTATATTATATACGCGGTAGATAATATAACGCTTAAGCACTATCTAAGCTATCAATATAATAGTTTGAATAACGCTTAAGAACGCATTATCTAAAACTTCCCTTGTTGATCGCTTAAGAGAACTATCTAAATAATAACTTACACAAAGTCAAGCACGATATCCTCCCTCATCTTAAAATACTAAATCGGTGAAGCGTACCATTATTGAAACTACTAAATCAAGGTAAAGTCATTATTTAGATTAGTGCTTTCATCTACGTAATTGAACAATATTCATAGGAGTAGAGAATGTATATAAAATTCTAAATCCCGGTTCCATTATTGAAACTTTATAATTGGAAATTTATTCAGCTCCGAAGGTGCCCTTATTGGATTTGTGGATTTACTTCCAATCAATAATCAACACATTCTCAATATTTATAATCCCGAAGCGTGCCCTTATTGACGGGCGATGCACTTCCAATCAATAATCAACACATATGATATTTAAACACATCCATTTAACACTTAATGCAAAAAACTGAACGTAAGAAATTTCCTTTATA
The DNA here is from genome assembly GCA_019722365.1 of Lithospermum erythrorhizon. Taxonomy (NCBI): domain Eukaryota; kingdom Viridiplantae; phylum Streptophyta; class Magnoliopsida; order Boraginales; family Boraginaceae; genus Lithospermum; species Lithospermum erythrorhizon. The sequence goes on along the minus strand of JADFUC010001973.1, from coordinate 60,191 downwards.
ATTTGCTGATTATTCCTATTTTGGTACAACATTTTAAAATGAATTTTAAAGTATATACGATTTATTTAATTTGAACTTATTAAGAATACTAAGTAGTGCGAAGACGTACGCCAGACGTGATAATTTTGTCGCACGTGGTTTCTTTATGATACTCATAAAAGTTAATAAAAATCTGCAATAGAAACAAAATTATCTAATAAATAAACTGCAGAAATTTTAAGAACAATCTTTTCTTAAACTATTAAATCATCAAAATGGTAAATATCTCTCCTCCTCTACCTTATTTCAAAACTTCATTATCTAAAAATTCAATTGTTATACTCAAAATAATTTAATCAAAACTGCTTTTTATCTTTTGCTTTTTTATGAAAGTGATAATTTCACATTATCGGCTATCCTCATCAAGACTGCTTGGCTCTATAATTCGGTTCGTGATCTTTTGCCTTTTGATTCTTTTGTCGTCAACTCCATTTTGTCCTCGACGATCCTTCTAATCCTCCTTTCATATTAGTTCGAGTTTAACTTTTTAGCATTAGGAATTTTTATATTTTCATGTTTTAGTTTTTTTGCTAGTGTTTCATCTTACTCATGTGTCTCATTATTGTCATTATTTTTTGCAACTCCATTTCTTTCAAGAGAACTCGTTTCCTCAATTTTGCTTTACTTTGAAGCAGTACGGAATATGCAGCCACTAAGTAATTGTCGCCCATACAGATATGTTATTTCATGTAATAGTTTTTTGTTCTTTCAAATGTTAAATATATGTCATAATTCTACTTTTCTATTGTCCAAAGTCCATTGTAGATAGTTTCAAATTCTTAATTTCTCTCAACGATGAAAATTTTAACCAAGTCAATTCTTATTCCTTTAATATCTTTTCTAGCCGTTTGATTGTGTAAATTAGGAATTGTTATGCATAGTTAACATAAAATAATATAAAACCATATAATTGTCCTATATTGCATCCAAAATTAATTAAGAACTTTTTCAAAGCTAAAGTGATATTATATTAGCCAAAATATTAGTCTTCTCGATTATATATACAAGCGAATAAGTTCAAATTTTTCTTTCTATTTGACATTTATAGTTGTTTCATATATTCGACCATATCAACCTTGTACCTGTTTCAGTTGAATTAAAATTTATAAAATTTGACTTGATTATTACCCATAATTTTCTAACAATAAAAACATCACACAATAGTTATCATAATTAAAAATCTAAAGAAGAACCGTAGTACATTCAATATCACTTATACGATGTCTTCATACGATTAATTTGAGTAGAACTTACCATATTATTTAGTTTGAAATCAAAAAATTTCACTTAATTACCGTAAGAATGTAAAACGATTAGTTTATGTAGAATTTTCTATAATATAATTATTAGACTGTAGAACGTATCATGTTTAATATTATTAGTGTTCGAGTTGTTACTAATATCGCCCGATAGTTTGTAAATGATATAATATTGTGTGATCAATAATATGAGTCAAGGTTTTACATATTTTACATGTATCCAAGTTCTACTCACGGCTAGTAACTTTTCTCTCAATCACCACTAAATTTCCCTTCCTACTCAGATTTTTTCTCCATGGCGCGATGCACCAAGAACCACCCACACGGTTCGAACAACTCGCGGAAGCCGCACTCGCACTTCTAACCCTCCGAAAATTGATCATAACTCCTCGCTCTTAATACTATTGATTCGTCGTTACTTCAAGACTACCCTATTTTTGAGGGAGAGTTCTTCCTCTTTGATTGTTTCTTTTAACGCTCTTTGTCGCTGGGAGCTGGACTCACAAACAACACTTCAAGGTCGCACGAGTGTAAACAGCCTTCCGGCATGACTTATGACTACTTGGGTAAATTACAACCGCCATGGGATTTAACTTGCTTACTCATTTAATCGATTCCTTCATATCTTTAAGTGATTTTGCTTATGTGGATTTTTGTGGAGAAGTTCCAATTAAAGCAAGATAATGATCGCCTTCACTCAATTCCCTTTGTGGTATCTCATGTCGATCGTTCGGGCTCTTCTCGCCTTCTTTATTATCTCAGATCCGCCACCACTTCGATCGGGCCTACCATGCCATGTCAAGTAGAAAGAGCAACTTCAATCTAAGCTGGGGCTGCCTTCATTGATCGCGATGGCTACTTTTGTCATCATTCGCATGATCTTACTACTTTGTTTTCATAAGAATGGCAATTGAAGGCGACTGGCCCACGAACTGTCAGAAGTGGTGGCTCAAGACCTCGCTCCAAGAACGCCCAGGAGCCTGTGGAGGTCAGTCTTACCGACGCCAGCCTCGGCAACCGCTTCTCCCTGCTCCGTGGGTCTATCCGCCTCTGCTACCACGCGCAGGGTCGGGCCGTCCGACGAGCCGGGCAAAAGTCAAGCTCATGTCAAGCACTTTGATTGGCCTGAGGATCGCCTCATGGCTAAGCCTTTGCCTAGTAATCGGATTATAGACACCGCGCATCTTGTTCGCTGTCGCTGTGTAACTCGAGCATTTTATTTGATATCACACATACCCGAGAGTCCGGATTGCCATTCCCGCTGGAAAATTTTGAATGCAATTAAGTTGGCCGTGTTCGCTTGTCCGCTAACTGTTTTGATAAATGTATTTTTGTGCCTCGGCCATTTTGCAATTTAATTCTGCGGACCAGCTTAGCTAATACCTTGATCAAGGATTCAATTTACTAAAATCGTTGTACGATACGTAACCATACCGAGACCCCTGATCGACTCCCATGGAATGACGGAATGGACTCTACTACTTTTGGCAAGTAGATACAGACTCAAGTTTCATGTGGACGGGAAGATGCCTTCACCATGCATCTCGATCAGCATCCGACAAAGTGCTGGGATCATTATATTTTATTTCAATTCGTGGTCGCTTGTCAAATAAGGCTTTCAGATTGTAGTCATCAAGCCAAACAAATTTCAGTGGATTCTTTGTTAAGAGCGATCATAAGGCTACCGTAGTTTTGAATCGATACAATCGCGGATTCGCGGGGTCCTCGTATCACACTGCCTTCGTGGTAACTAGATATTTCCCTTACTTCATCATGGATGATTATTCATGTCGTTGCGGGTTATTGTTTTTATTGATGGATAAAACCGAGGTTTTAAAGTATTTCATGCAATTTTTAACACTCATAAGAATCAATTTAGCTCTTCACATGTTACATTATCCGGAGTGATAAATGACATCAATTTTTCTCTGCTTCCATGAGTATTTTTCTACTAATGGCATAATATTTCAAACTTCGTGTGTGGGGACACCACAACAAAATGGGCGGGTGGAACGGAAACACCGTCATATCTTAAATATCGTGGGTCATGTTGGCGATTCCGTGCTAATTTACCTATTAAATTACGGGTGAATGATTTTAATCCGGCCGGCTTATTTAATTAATCGAACACCCTCTAGTGTACTGAATTTCAAGACTCCCTATGAACTTTTGTATGGTCAATCACCCTCTTACTCAAATTTACGTGTGTTTGGGTCGCTGTGGTTTGCTCATAACAAAAAATGTAAGCTCGATAAATTTGCAAGTCGGAAGTGTGCTTTTGTGAAATCTGACGTGGGAAAAGTGGGTGTGAAAAGTCTTCGATTTGGAGTCTCACGAGTATTTTATTTCGCTATGGATTTGCGGTTCTATGAAAATGAATTCCCATTTCGATAAATTTCCTCACCTAACGCTACTGTTAGTTCTCTACCTCACAATAATGCTCCAGGCTTCGCTTGACGCATTTAAAATAGTAAAGGATGTAAAGCGAGGCAGTAGTCCCATGTTGAAGTTGTACGTGATGCTAGTCCACCTGGGTTCCGCGCCTCCCGGGTTCGGGTTCCCTGCTGGGGTCAAGCCGCCTGCGCACTGGGCGAAATAGGCCGCTCACTGACACGGCCGCTCCAGCGCGGCCCGACGACGGGTGCGGGCGGAAATTTCGAGGGAGTCAAAGCGGAGTTTGGACGAGACTTGGTAGTCAAGCGGCACAAGCAGCTTTTAGGAAAGCGCAAGTACAAGAAACCTTCTCGGTCAAACTTCAATGACATGCTATTTAATACTGTGCAAAAGTTGAGTCCGTCCTCACCGACCTCCTCTTAGACCTCAGGTACTCTTTATCCTATAGCTAATTCTATAAATTGTAATCGATTCTCAACTGGCATAAATTTTTTCAGGCGCTAACTGGCTGCGCTACGTGAGCCAGCATCTTTAAGTGAGGCTACGGTCCCCCGAAAGTGTAAGTGAGGCGACGAAAGCGAGAGAGATCGGGAGGCTCTCGAAAATAACTAGCACCGGAGACGGTGGTGCCTTCCCCCAAGGCTCTCGCGTCAGGCGATAGGTAAAATATAATTGATGGTACCACAACGCTTCAAGGCCCGCTTTGGTGGTTTTTCGTAATCATCGTCATGAATCGACATAACGACACGGTTCTGCCATAAGATGGCGACGCAGACGGTTTCTATCGCTGTCAAGTAGCTATGAAACGGGAGTTTGACGATGGACGTATTACCAATGCTTCTACACGGGACTCACGTAGAGGTTTATATGGTGACGCTCGGGTTCTATAAAGCGGCGCCCCGGTTTGGTTTGTAAACCGAATGAAATACTATAATAGCTGGTCAACAGCCTCTGGTGTTGGTTTTCGGGTTATAACCGCGCTGAAAGAAAGGGGTTCACTCAATCATATTCTAATTACTCGCTGCTTACTCAAGGTAGTGGTCCTGTACGAAAGTTACATGCTGCTTTACGCTGATTTACTGATTATATCCGGAAAGTTCACTTTGCTACTATCTCTACTTCTCAAACAAGATTCAAATTTCATGTTTTCATACGCGATCAGGTTCTCAACATTTTCTAGGCGCGGCGTGCCGCCTCGCAGCAAGTGATGGTTTCAAGTCGTACCGGAAATATGCTCGATATCATTTCAAGTCGGATCATTTGCAAGTAAACCCTCAGAAGCGACGGAGCAGTAATCAACGCTGACCACCCTTATAATGCAGCACTATCGCCTATTGGTTGGTCGCCATTTTATTTATCCTTACCCGCCCTAACTTATCGCTTGCCTAATGCCTTTTATCTTCAGCCTCGTGAATGCAGCCTCGCCAGATCATCGGGTTTCGGGCAAAGACGCGCTGGGTGGTAAAGCACATCTGGGTGCGTCCAGACAAGGTGACTTTTGGTTGACACACCCAAGCATTTGAAACCTCCGTCAGCGCAAGTTGTCCTATTACTGACGGCACCGTCTCCTCGGCCGGATAAGAGCTAAGCGCCTCGCTTCGTGGAAGTCCAAGCAAAACAAAGAGATCGCGGTGTCGCTCCTTCCCGCAGTCGGGGTTGCCCATGGCGCTTGTTACCGCGAACCGAAGCTGTCAAGGGGCTCTTGGCATGCTTTAAAGGGATCATTCGAAAATAATGGAATTATTTTGTGATAATAATCGCCTCTACATTTGGCACACACATAATCCTTTTTCCATACCTCAGCACTAAACACATCGAGATCGACCGTCATTTCCTTCGTGACGCGGTATCGGGAGTAATCATTCGTATTTATTCTATGTTTCGATAACTAATCGCCTAGGCAACATTTTTACAAAGGCACTCGCCGGGCTGGCCAGTTCTACTAATGCTAGTCGACATTTTAGATTCAACGCCCAACTCGAAGTGTGGCATTGTACTGTAGAACATTGGGTCTCGATAGTTTGTAAACAGTATATAATATCAAGGCGGATCAATAATACGAAATGGGTGGTTTCACATATTTTACAGTAATTCTTCTACTATGAAATTGATAGCTAATAAGATCATTTAGTAGTTATTTAATTTTAATAGATTTGTATTATCTTAGGTAGCTAATATATTGTAGTTGATTTAAATAGGATTTATATTGATTGTGTAGCTAATATGTCAACTTTGATGAGGCATTCAAATTAAAATTTTACTTGTAGGCATCCATTTTTTTTCGTAACATCGCGGAAGTACTTTGGCTTAATAAAAAAACTTTCCTACATTATTCTGTATATTTTACCCTTCATATAAAATAAATTTATTTCATTTTCTTTCTATTTCAAGCATAAAAATAATAGGAAGCTCTCCTCAAATTACTCCAATTCTCTCAATTCATAAAGAATACTCACTTTGAAACCCTAAGTCAACTTCAAAATTTCTCAAATTTCAATCAAATATAAAAATAATGCAATTAAGAAGAGTAAGACTAGGAATCAATACCGTAGATTTCGCTCTCCCCACTTGGCTACGTAGCCACCCATTATTGCTCCAACCAATTCCGTTAAAACGGCCGCCTAAACCGCTTCGTACGCCTTTCAATGAAATGTTCTAATTTGATGCCAATACCATGAACTTAATTATTTGTGTTTTAATTTTGGTTGTTATTTATGCAATAAAGGAATTTTAATTAGGTTTAGAGCTCGAGACTCAAAGTAGATATCAATTTAAATGTATCAGAGGCAAGTTTCTATGTAAAAAAATGATTTTGTTCATATTTTGCTGAATCGTGTTTTTAAAAAATTTTGAATTGCTAATTTCCATACTTACTGAGCGAAAACGCTTATAGGCCAAGCATTAGCTAAAACTTGCTCGCGGTTTTAAATTGCTCAAGACATTTCACAAAGTCGCTCAACGGTTTTCATGGATGAATTTGCAAAGCGAAACTCTTACGTATGTTGCTTGTTCCGATAACTTGTTACCTTCTATCGTGTGCCTTCACGTTAATTTCTACCATCATCTCGACTTTCAAGCGAAATCTATTCGACGGGATCGGGTCTCCTCGCGAACCATAAATTATTTCGTGATTCAGAATGCATACTCCCTGCTCGTAGTCTCATCTGCCATTCTTACTACAGATACGCTTACGCCGATAATTATTTTCAAGAGTAACGTGAATTAATAACGTAATCAAAATATTCTAAACTAAAAATATTTATATGAAAGTGGCATTATAGTAAATTTATTCTATTTTTTTAGTAGATAAAGTATAAAGATTTTTCGACGCTGCAGTTAGACCCCAACATTTAATAAGAAAATTAACTAAAAGTAACAAAAATCAAAGACATTTGGTTAGATATGCTTACCACTTTTAAATCATTCAACATCAAATCAAAAACTTCGGCAAGAAACGGGATAACAATCAAGAGCTAATCTGACCATCAATTAGATAGACAAAAACGATTCACATCATAAAATTCATAGTTACTACTTAACTAGCCTTTTCGTTTCTTTGCAAATTGGGTTTATATTGTACCTGATGAATTCTTCCAACTATGCATTGATTGAACTACAGTGGAACTTTGGTTTGCTAGTAGTTCCTCCACTTCTTGATCAAAATCTTGATTAAACTGGGCTAGGACATGGAGGACATTGTTGTATCCTCCTGTTACTTGCCCTAGAATTAGATTCCCATTGAGTTTGAGGAATTCAAGATTGCCCTTGGACGCAGGTTCATAAAACTTAGGATCCATTATTGTCCCAAAAATATAGACTAAATTGAACTTGATATGGATAATGCATCCATAATGTATGAGAACATGTATTTATGCTTAAACTCCTCCATTTTCTTGAATTCAAAACGACTTTTAAGTCCACGCAATGCATTCTATTAAGAGGACAATCACATGGCCCATGGGAGTATAGAAAAAATCATCAAAGTAAATCCCCAAAGACTTAAAGGGCATTGGAGGTTAGTTAATAAACTAAGGTCAGTTGACTTCTGTGAAGTTCATGTATAAAATGTGCATTGCATGAAATGGTAAACAGGTTCAATTCGCATTCACTACTTTAGGTTTCATATTTCAATCTCGAATTGATTATCTTGTACTATGTTGAATTTTATTAAAATGGGTCTGGACCACACCCATAACAGGAGAAAGCACACTTTATAAGTTCAAAGAGACACCATCTTAAAATCAATTGGTGATAGGTGGAGTAGCTCCTTGGCTTATATAGTAATGAACGGTCTCCTTTATTTTTCAATGTGAAACAATTACATGTGAACTTTTTGGATTATTATGAGCCAAATCTCAACATATTACGTCTATCATTTTCTTTTTATAGATAATATTTCCCTACCTATCCTCTTAACATTTTACGTACATGAATTTTAAAGTATATATGGCTTATTTAATTTGAATTTAAGAATATTGTACTATACATGTATGAAAATCTGGAATAAAACATAAAATGCTAATAATCAAATCCAAGGCCTCAATGATCATTAGTTGTTAGTTCAACTATTATATCAAATCGATTAATTTAACTAAGATATTTTCTTAAAAGTCAACCTATTCATGAATTTGAATCAATTGGCCGGTTTGGATGGAGGGATTTGGGGTTGGAGTCTTGGGGATTTAAAATCGACAAGCCAAATCCGTTAGACCCGTTTGGATAATCCAACTAGATAATGAATTAAAAAGCGTAGATTCTAAACGTCGGTCTAACAATCTTTATACATCGATCTCAAAATTAATAAAAGACATATTTGGACCCAAACTTATTTCAATTGTTAACATGATAAAACTAACCCTCGCTAGTTAAAATGTACTCCCCAACCCAAGTACCTAAATCTATCTCCACTTCCACCATCGCTCACAATCGATTCGTTTCTTGCCATGCTGAATTTCCATAGCACCATCGCCAAATTAGACCTTTATCGATATCAAATAATTGATGTGTGTTATTTTATGATAATGGAGTATTAAACAAACCAAAGTCATACCTTCTAGAATGATAATATACATTGCGTATTAGCCTAAAATTAATTAATTTAAATTAATAAAAATTTTAATTTATTTTGAATTTAACTAGTTTAATTACTCAAAGATTCACTCATTACACGCATGATTGTGGTTCACCCGAAGCCTCGAATTAAATTCAAGATATGTGGAAATAATAGGGTTCCCAGGAATTAGGCACTGAATTAATTTTAGGTTAAAATTAGAATTTTATATTATCAACCTAATTTTTAAAACCTGTAATGTGATTGAAAGATAATTTTACTCAATTGACGGCGAAATGTCAGCTCTGACAAATGAAATGATTTTGACTCAAAACCTACAAGCAAAGTAGCGCCCAATACAACTCCATTTCTTGAGAACAAGTAGTGTAAAATATCCGACTTGCCTCGTATTACGCCTCAAAATCAACTACGGTATCACGATCCGTTCAAAATTAATCGACCAATCGAACAAGCATTCAAATCCTATAAATACCCGCTATTTTCAAAAAAGAGGAAGTTAAAATAGAAGAAAAATCAAAGAGAAGGTGAAAAGTGCTTGTAGAAAGTTCAAAAAGGAAGACGCTAGGATACCCGAGCACCGTAAATACCCAAAAACTCAAGATTCGCATCGGGAAAGAGCGCACCAGATGATGGAAAAATATGCATATTCGAATAAAACTTTAAATAAATAGCATGCCAGGATCAATTAAATTGACATAAAATCAAATCTAAAAAATATATAACAATATATTAATACCAGAATACTTACAACAAGCAATGAATAAATCACCAACAATTACTTTCACGGTTTTCCTTTTGAATCCTGGTGAATCCAAGACTATTAACAGAATGCCTCTAGCTTGATCCACATCGTGAGGCCAATCATATACTATTCATCCCCTTTTTGGGAAATAGAATATTCTCGATGGCCAACTCTGATGGGAGGTACTCTAAAAGCTTTTGTAATTTATTAGGTTACGATTAAACTAATAATAACCTAATCATCCCCTTAAACAGAATATTATTTAACCTAAAGCCCAACCGAATAGTTAATGAAAGCCGACCTGCTTAATTAAACTAACTCATTAAATAAAATAATACTAACGAAGTTAACAAGCTCAACTAACAATTTAATTCACCAATCCATTGCTAATTAATTCGAAGTTCATCCAATTAATATTTTACATTATCAATGTAAGATTCCCGATTGAGAATTTTATTGATTACAATCACTTCTCAATTTATCAAATATAGTTTAATTTCATATTACTTAAATATAATTTAACATCATTGTACGCTACATGACCTTTTCTAAGTCAGATATCAGTTGTACCGTATAATAATATAATTGACCATTATTATTATATTATAACGATTACGCATCGGTATCTAAAGAATCTGAAGATAATCCCTGCAGATATCATGAAAACCCGACTAGTAATTGTAATTACTATTATTGAACACTTAGTTTTAGTAATCTCATTTAACTAAACTAAGAAACGACCGTTACAACAATCGGCCTTCTGAACAGACATAATTATCAAAACCAATATTCATCGATTTCCAACACCCTGACCACCCGGGGCGACCCACCACCAAGATTCAAAGAGAAAAGAAATAAGCATCCGAATACCTCACACTGCTGCATGGCCCAACCCCATCCAAAGGCGTACCAACCCTAAAATCCGATAAAAAGCAGCCAATCCCCAAAATCCGCCTAACCTACATATCTCACCAAACTGGAAAGTGTCCAAGTCAAAACCATCCAACCCCACATCTCAAGCGATCAAAAAGTTCCAAGACAAAGACAAGCCCCATAATCACACGGGATCAAGGCCGCTTCACCATCCCGTTCGAACTTATATCCACAAAGCGCCAAATCCTACCTGCATCCTCAAAACACATATCCGCCCAAGCACCTGCCTCCTAGCCAATAGCCTATATCAATGTTTCTGCCCATACCTGTATATCAACATACATGTGAGAGTACTGTAATTACAATAAATCTCAACTGGGTTGATAAATTTCCTTTGTACCACGAAGATTTTCCCAAAAAAGTTATATTATTTCGGAGCACATTATAAATAATAAGATCTTTCCTCACGATACATACATGACTGACGTTTGTTATTATGGAAAATAATTTTCAAAATGTTGACATTTCACAGTTCAATTCTGCATATTGTAATCAACATTAATGGTTTGAGTAAACAGTTAAGTTGTAAGGATTGAGAAAAAATTGAGTCATAATTATTATTTTGAATTCAATATTTAAAAAATTAAATGTAAAAACATGAAATTGGACAAATTTTTATTAATGAAGATATATATAAATAGTAATTTCTGGCAAATTGCAATCCTAATAAAGTACTCATTCCGTCCCTATTTACTCTCCTTGGATCACGTAAGAAAAACGCTTTTCTTTCTTTTAATCGATCATATGTGACTTAAACGCAACTTTTATATCGATCTTTCCAATTTTATTCCTTAATAAAGATTTTTATTTTTTATGACACTAAAATATTTTCGATAAAAGCATCTTCAGTGATATATTAATAATATTAATCAAACCCTCAATAAAATATTTTTTATCTTTATGATCAATTAAATGGGACGGAGGGAATGATAAAATAACAATTGTATAGACGTGTTTCCAAGAGGACCTGGTCAGCGACGACCTTTTGTTCTCGCTAAAACCATGCATAAACGACAATAAGATATAACTTTTTTCTTGAAATAATTTTATTAACGGAAAGTTGATTTACTCGTGATGTTAGAGCAATTAACCTAAGGCCATATTTACCAAAAAAATCCACAAGTGGAAAAAAATAACATCTCGAACGATTTACCCTCGCGAGACAAACCATATTTCAACAGACAGCTCTGGCCTCTGCGCCACCCACACACTCCTACAAGATTTGGGAAACCTATTTCCGTCCCCGACTTGCAAGGTTCGACTCCTCCCTAAAACACACCCTTCTATCCTAAGACAAGTACGTAAAAACTTCCTAAGATACCTCTAACAAAAGGTTAAAATCAAATGCTTAAAACAAAAAAACAACAAAAAATAAAAGTTAATGTTTGTATCTAAAAGCTTAATATATATATAATATTATATATATAATATAATATATATATATATATATAAAGATATTTTTTAGCTGGTTAAATAAATGTTTTTATCAAATAAAAATTATGTGTATTAATTAAGATCATCTAAAGTTTATGCCTCTTGTTGCTTATTAATCATAAATTTCCCATATTTCCTCCCATTGGTGGTCTTTCATCAAATCAATTACCTCTTCTAAAAGGGTAGCAGTATAAGCACCCGCTAAGAATAGGGGATTCTATTTATTTAGATTTGCAGTTGCTCAATTTTTTTGGGGCATAACAATATCAAGAACCACTTCTTGTTTGGTGTCTTCTAACAATTCAGCTTTTAAACATATTCTTCAACCTTAGGTGCTATAACAATATAGTTTTACATGGAGTCCGACTATATCCACAGTGAAATAGTGTTAAAAATCACTAAATTGACTATTTTGTGCTTAAACGAAACTTTCTCAAACACTATACTTACAAATAGGGGGCAAAATAATTATTTCATCCCCTTTTTAACACTGTTTCGATGTAACTTTAACTATCCTGTTCTACATGACTACATGCAATGTCTTCATCTATTTCACAAACTCCAAACAATAAAGGAGCATCAACAAGTTGATGTGATCTCTCCACAATTCTACTAAACATATAGCAACGTTTACCTTCATCTAAAATCTACTGTATTATGTTGGAACAGTATGTAGCAAACATTCCAGGGTAACAAAAAAAGAATGTGCCTGAAATATAGAATATAAATCAGTTGGATATTATTTCAAGAGACATCTGGTAACAATTTTTTGTAACATAATTGATGTGATTATATTACACAATATAGATACAACAATATGTATATCGGACTACTTCAACATCTGGAACACCTTATCTACGAAAATGTTTTATTTGTTTTGGCGACCATCTCTTGAATTCAATTTCTCATTCAGTCAATCATCCGGAGTCATCGGATTTTGTAATGTATTTCTTACTTCTTAGTAAGTCAGGATTGAAACCTTGCAAAATTATAGTCGATTGAGTGTTGGTTCATTCACATTCTGCACAGAGGCGAAATGAAAATACAATAAGAACTTCTAAACCTCTGTGGAATTATTTTTAGTTAGAAAAATGTCGCTTACATTTGAAATTTTGATCCACAGCTCCAGTGTCTTCAGGGCTTTTCCAGATTGTTGTGTTTTCTTAGCCAAATTTATCCCTTCAGCTAGAGAATTCACACAACCACTGACCAAGAGGGCGGCTGCTGCATTAAGCACCTGTTGATTGAATTTCAGACATTAAAATTCGTGATGTATTCTAGAGACCAAAGTTATGGAATATTCTGAACAAGGAGTAACATTCAGAAGAATATATCAAGGTGAAACATGGTCTTAAATCTTCTAAGTCTGAAGATACGAACCAAAGCATCAGCGATAGCCCCTTTTTCTCCTGATAGGACACGTTTCAGCATCTCTGCATTGTATGCAGGATCTCCACCTCGCAAGTCATTCAAAGTACAACGAGGAATTCCAAAGTCCACTACATGTAAAAAAATCTGTTAGCTGAATGTATTCCTGAACGAAAGTGCAACATATTCTCCTCTACATGAATGACATAATTTCTCAAATTTCCATGTCTACCAATCGGCATTTTGATGTAAATACTTACATGGGTCGAATGTAAATCTTTCAATGTTGTCCGGGCTCACATCGTACACTACACCGGGGCCTAGTAAAATTTTATTTGCAAAATAATGAGAGATAAATATAACGCTTAAATGGAGTAGAAAAAAATTAGAGGGGGCAAATAATTTACCAAGTGGACTCATCTCATCAAGTCCTTCACAGTGGACCACCAAGGCTCTATTCATGCCAAATCGTTGGAGAGCGTTAGCCATTTTTTGGACCTATCAAGGGAAAGATGATAACTACACAAATACATTATGTATATGTTCCTTAAAATACAACAGGAAAAGGTCTCTTTTGTCTCTTATCATGGGCATCTTACAATATAGTGGGGAAAAGGCATATGAAATGCGAGGGAATTATGAAGTCTGCTAGTGTAAACTTTTCAGAAAAATAATTTTAAAAAGTATCCATATAATAAACACAACATGGATTACAACATACCAGTTCTTCTTTATAAACTCCAACAACAGCAAATGGCACCCTTGCCGGATTTAGCATAGGGCCCAGGATGTTGAATATTGTTCTAACTTTCAACTTCTTGCGAACAGGCCGCACCACTTTCATGGCTGGATGATAGGTTGTATTCATCATAAAACCAATACCAGCTTCTTCCACGCACCTTTTTACCTCCTGGTCCAACAAACAATAATACATTGCATGAAAATACTTAACAAAATATAAATTTCAGCGAAGTCATCTTTTTTTGAACATTTCAAGAACAATGAATTAAATATGGTACATCATACATTTCCACTGCAATTGTATAAATCATCACTTAAATATTGATTACAAACAAAATGATCTATATTTTGGTAGAGAATTGGTTTTCAATTCAAATTAAAAAGAATTGGTTTTGGGAAACTAGCTATAATACAAATACAATAGGCATTCCAGATCAAATTTCAGCAGAGAATTGGTTTTCAAGCTTCAAATTAAAAAGAAGAATACTAATATACGTAATGATATTTGCACTTCAATGAATATTATGTTTTCGGGTATTTGTTCAATATTATGTTTTGGGAAACATATCAAAACCGAGCACTCAAAGCCAAGAAATTTCCTTTCAAATTCACGACCCAATGCCTTTGAAGAGCCACAGAGTATAAAATCTTTTGACTCCATAGGACATGAAATATTGTTCCAGACATATACAACTAGAAAATTGTTCATTAGTTACATTGTGTAAAAAAACAAGGATGGATGGACAAAAAGTAGAGGAAAAATGTATCACTTCTTAGGAGGTGTAGCTCAGAGATGCCTATGAAAACATACAATTATGGAACAAGTACCTATTGTCAACGCTGCAGCATATGCCATACAATGTACTTAAGCACATCACCAAAAATATCCTTAATAAGCATGTAAATTACTACTAAATCTATCGCCACTCAGAACGTAGCCCCCTTCTGATCAATCCTTTATATTTGCAAGAGATACTTTATTATAATTAAGAACAATGAGTCATGTCTTAGCAATAGAAGATACCTCAGGCTGCAATTCGATTGCTACCCCCAGCTCTTCCAATACATCAGCACTCCCACAAGCTGATGAACTTGACCTACTTCCTTGCTGCAATATTTTCAAACGTCTAAATGATTCGTTTTTTTACAATGATAAGGCAATTTACATAAGCACCAGACACTGCAATACAAGCACCAACCTTTGCAACTTTAGCACCACAAGCAGCAGCGAGAATTGAAGCACCGGTGGATATATTCACAGTGTTTGCCCCATCACCACCTGTCCCAACGATATCCACTGCATTGGTCAACCCATCCACTCTTTTACTTTGCTTTATCATCGCCCTAGCCAACCCGACTATCTATCAAGTAATAAGAGAAAACAGTTCTTTCACATATCAGAATACACTAAAAACCATTTTGCTTTAAACAGGAATAAAGGTACACAACACGCACAGATGCAGAGCATGAAAAGATCAATCTTTAGAGCTGAAAATATGGAAATAAATTGTTGTGGACTCTTCATTATCAATAAATATATTTCCAATGCAATTATGCAAATTCTCTTGTATCATTATCAATAAATAATTAGTATCAGTATACAGTATGTGCAGCAATTGACAATTCATAAAGATGACATTCTTTAATTGACGTTTTCGTTTTTTCGAGGTAAACATTTGACATGAATTGAGTAATTTTAGCATAACAAATAAATTGATGTATATTGGCTTAATTTGTAAAGTTACCTCTTCAAAAGTTTCACCTTTAGCCCTCAAAAGCACAAGAAAAGCACTTATCAAAGCCTGATCAGCATCACTCAGTAGATAATCAAGACTCCACTCAGCTTCAGCTTCTGATAAATCCACTCCATTGATCAAATTCTCTATCAACTTCACAATTCGAAACAAAAAAACAAGAAAACCCATTAAATCAATGTAAAAAAAACCAATCAACAAAACGATTAAAAAATGAAACGCCCCTAATTCCCAATAAAAAAACCAAACAGTGACGAAACCAAGATTTTAACGTAAAGGGTGACAAAAGAATTTATATAAAAAAACACTATAATAACTTAAAGGGACGAACCAAATAATTTTTCTAGAAAATAAAAATAAAATTTTATTTTTCAATACTAGAGTTCTATTTTTCAAAAGAATTACGAACAACCACCGTTCGTCCCTATGCCTCCCCTAAGTTCGACGACTGCTTTAAATAAATTTATTTGACATACCTCGCTAAAAGAAGATGATGATGCGGCATTATGCTTATCTAAGCTACTCAAAGCAGGGGAATTAAAACTACAAAAGGGCGCAGTTTTCTTGAAAAACGATAATGTGGGTTTGTTTCCATTGATTGGGTTGGAAAATGGGGAACATTGAAGCTTATGAGTAAACAAAAAGGGGGAATGAGAATATACAGAAACAGAGAGATTAGACAGACCCATCATTACAGTATAGCTTATTGCACAAATGGAAAAAAAGGTGGTACTATTTGGAGAATAGATTCATCTCTAATGTACTTAAATATTGGACATTTTGGCTTCTAATAAATGCTGGAAAGGAGGATTGGTCTAATTTTAAATGTCTAAAGATTCTGGACATTTGTTTGTGAATTGATATTTTTTATATTTTCAAATAAAAAATTTGACCATGAATGGATTTTTAGTTGTCATATAAAAATTACGATAATTTTTTTTGTAAAAAATAATTTTCTTTTGAAACTAATGGATTGTATCGGTTTTATATTTATTTGAGTAGAGAATAAAATTTATTTGTTGTCGAAGTTTTGTATCAAAAATTGTGAAGCCTATTATAGATTGGGAGGGAGTAAATTATATACCGATCTCAATAAATAATTATACAATCAAATTGTTTATAACATTAGGTGAATTTATGATTGATTTGAACATAACCTGGTTCCTGTTAATATCGAATGTTCTAATGCATAGAGCCTTCCAAATGACTTGTAAGTTCCTGCTCGATTCTCATTATAAGTGACCATGAAATGGCTTAAAAAAAATCCTGGCCTCCGAAAATAAAAAAAGTTACGGAGTATTATAAATATAAAATAAAATTAAAAAAACAAAATTGGAAAGAAATCGGAAGGATAAGTCACAATTAATGATTCCATATTTTAAACCACTTTTTTTTCTTCCATCCTATTTTCTTCTCGCTTCCGAATCAATTTTTCCTAACGACTCGAAATTAAATTGTAGATTAAATTGCAATATTATTTAAATTTGAAAACAAATATACTTGATATATGATATATGAGAATTTTTTTTTCAAATGCATTAGTTTTAATTTTTATAAAAACGCGATTTAGAAATTTAGCTCAAGATTGACAGAAATAAGCTTATTATTGTCCAATTAACACTTTAATACAAAATCCGGAACGTAAGAAATTTTCTATTTATTATGCTTACTACTCTCAACTTCTCATGTCCCAATGTACTGTTTAGAACAATTTCTAGTTAATTTTTAATTTATCGTTTAGTTTAGCTATACAAATGTTTGTATCTAACGTTTAAAATATTTTATTATATTGTTTTGTCTCATATTTTTATTTTTATTGTTTGAGAAATAGACCCTTCTTTGAAAATTAATTTTATGACTTTAATATAATGTTTTTAGCAAAACAATCAAATCTTAAACACACGGAAAGAGTATTTTATAAATTGGTAGATTAATATAGTCTAGGTGTAATCTCCATTTGTCTCCAATTTTAAGATTTAGTTTATTTTGAATTAATTTATTAAAATAATTGATTATGACTAATAAATCTAAACATAAGATTGCCTTAATTCATTTGGTTAATCAATTATTTTGAAATAATAATCTCTAGTTATTTCGATTTTTTCGATTTGAACCAAATCAACATCCCTAAAATTCGAAATGCCAGATGAATCATTAAAATAAAAGAATCAAATGGTATGGACCAACACATCCCTAGTTATAGCTCAATCCGAATAACTCATACACATCAAACAGGTAAAATAGTACTAGTTTGATCCACTTCTTTAATTTTAGCAACCTACATTTTTTTCAAAACCACCAATTACCTCAACCCCCCCCTCATATTCACACCACTATCCCCCCTCCCCTCTTCGCGACTCCCTCCCCCTAGCTTTTTTATTTTCTCGATTGTTTTTCAAAAAAAAGGTTCTAAAACCTTCATTCTTGGTCCGAGTTTTGAAATCTAAGTTATATATATGTTCAAGTATAATGGGTAAGAACCAAAATCAATCAATTTCTATGATTTCTTTCGAATCTAGAGGTTATGTAAAACGTATTGTGAGGTTTCTTAGATTTGTCCCTTTTAGGTTATTTAATGATATTACCTATAATTTTTTAATTATTTTGTTAATTTCAACTATTTTTAGGTTTCATAAGTATTTCAAGTAAATTATGAATTTTGTATCAATTCGACACATAAGGTTTCAATTATGTATTTTTCTATGATTTTTGTCGTTATTTTTTTTGTTGAAACCATGTTTTCGTTATTTAGTATGTAATCAATATCGTGACATCTCATATACGCCTATTATGTTATCTGCAGATACACCATAAACCGACGCTTTAATGGTGTATAATGTAGTATATCAGATTTCAACCAATCACATACATTATCATGTAACATCAACTAATGTTTATTATTTTTTATGTGCAGATCACTTCAATAGATGCCTGAGTAGATGAAAAAATGCATAGAAGACTAACTAATATTAATGTAAAACCGTAATTCACTGCTAATTAATAAACTAAAATACGAGATTTTTAATTTTATTCGTAGAATTCGTGACTCACTTAATATTTTATATTCCAGATGCTAATGTTAGAAGCCGATTGTCAATGTTAAAACGGTAAGAACGATCGAATTAAACGCCATGGCCTTCACCTAAGGAAGACAAATTAACCCAATTTAAGAAACCAACAAGCCCAAACCATTCTTTCTTTCTTTCTTCTTCCTGGCGACTACAGCCGAGTTCCCCTCTTGTTTTTTTTTTTTTTTTTCACTTTTCTCCTCAACTCAAGCTTTGAGCTAAAATTTTCGGAGAAGCTTTTCCTCATCATTCCTGGCTGCTTCTGCTGCAAAAAGGCGCTATATTTTGAGTATTTTAAATCTCCAAACTTCGACCTTCGCCGACTTTTTTCGAGCTTCGAATTTTATCGCTCCACCGATTCGTCAGAGGATTAGTTATTCTTCGATTGAAATACTATGTTCACGTGAAATTTGGGTGTTTTTAGTATGGTTGATTTTTGAACTTTTTGGGTTGACTTTTGGATTTTTGGGGTATATTATTGAATAGAATTATCGCCTAGACTTAAATTATAATATATGAATGGGATAATGATCGATATTTTGGGGTGAAGTGAAGAGGGCTTGAATTGACTTTCGGTGACGTGGTTGACTTTCGCTAAAATGGGTGGGTTACAAATAAGTTACCGGATTTGCTATTGTGATTGTTTCTTTGTGATAATTATGAATTATAAGTGTCAAACAAATAAGGCTGAATTGATCTAGTGGATTTTTGGGTAGTAAACTAACTTTCGTGGATTAGGGGTCAGAAAGGCGGTTGCTTAATGTGGAAAAGTTGAAATTAGATTGATTGGAATTATTTAGAAACGTTGAGCCAATAGATATAGGCCGACTCATCGAATTTAGTCCGGATAATGAGGTTGTCATCGAATTGTTATTGAAACATAACGGGTAATCTTTACGCAGCTTGTAAATTCTATAACCTAAACGGCTTAAAAAGTCCGGTATTTAAATTAAAGATAAAGCGGGTCAAATGGTTACTTAGTTGTGATTTATTTTTAATGTGTCTGCTCGTACTGGACGCGGGAATGGGGCCACAGATCGATTGACCGTTGGGCGCTAGCTGCACTAACAAGTGATTTATCACCGTTTGTTATCTTATTTATGTTTCAAAGGCCATAGATGGTAAATTGGTTACATTAACGTATCCGCAGTTATGAACTTACTCGGGGTGTATAGCCAGCGTAGACCGACTGTCGATTTGTGCGTAATGCGATTGACGATTGGCGCGTGTTATCGAGTATTTATGTTTGAGTATATTTATGTTTAAGTGTAATTTTTTAGTATAGTTACGTCGAGTGTATTCCCCGTATTCATGCCGGTATATTTGTGTTATGGACGATTCGGAGCGTATTCTATTCGAGTGCGTGTGTTTTGTACGTAATTGGTCAATATTTGTGATATGGATGTTATCGAGACTTATTGGCATATTGCTGTGTGTTTTACATTGTCCGTGTGATTTGTGGACTGCTTGATTTTGTGTACGCTGGTATTTAGGCGGCGTTCGGGGCGCGAAATGAAAAAGGATATGACGATGTTGCCTGAACGCGAAATTTCTTCCGGGGAAAAGGATATGTCAGTTGCTGGGTGTTCAAGCGGCGAAATTTCGCCGAAAAGGATTTAATTGTTATATATGATGTTATTGTGGTTTCAATTTTGTAAATTGTTTATTTGTGGTCAGGGTATTAACGCAATGGGTGAATTTTGTTTGCTACGCGACGTGAAATATGTCCCGCGAGTTAACGAAACGAGTTTTCCGCAAGGTGCGTAGAGATTTATTGATGATGAGTATTTCTGTTATGATGTCTTGAGTAGTTAGCATATTTCTGTGTTATATATATATAAGCGTATTTATTCATCTTATCGCTACGTACATACGTATATGTTTATTCCTTATTGTATACTTCATTCGGATATGGGTAAGTTACCATCCGTGATCCGTTTCACCGTGCTCGCCGAAATTTTACCCCTTTCCCACCTTCGCATCGACAGTGCCCTTTTGAAGCGGTTGAGTTCACGAGCGCCCGCGACTTTACTTAGGTGAGCAGACGGCGGCCAGATCCGGCAATTTTTTTCATTACTGACGTAAAACGCTTTTACTTTTGGTTTCGAGACGCTGAACCGTAATATATTTTGTGGTATATTTTGTGACGGTTGTTGCGTGTTATGTTTTGGGTTTGCTGAAACGCCACTTACGGTTAAATTTTTGTATGTGAATGCTTTAGTTTCTAACTACTATTTTTATCAAACCGCCGCGCTTCTACTGTTTTAACGTGTTTTTCGTGTCAACCATCGACGCGACTCGTGATATATTGTGTTGATTTAATTTATTCCAACTCGAGGGCGACGCATCGAGGCGGTCGCTACAATTAGAATTATAGATGTACAATTGAATCATATGACAATATAATTTTACACATGTAATGTATTTTTCTTCAATGAATATATTGTAATATAATATTGAAATTATCAATGTATTGTTTCTACTAATTTGAATTATATAAAATGAATTACATTCTCAAAATCAAGTATCGACACACAATTTTTTCGCT
This sequence comes from Lithospermum erythrorhizon, assembly GCA_019722365.1. Lineage (NCBI taxonomy): Eukaryota > Viridiplantae > Streptophyta > Magnoliopsida > Boraginales > Boraginaceae > Lithospermum > Lithospermum erythrorhizon. The sequence goes on along the minus strand of JADFUC010001973.1, from coordinate 38,840 downwards.
TCTAAATGACTTTGTCTTCAACCTTTATCCAAGACGCCTGTTTGTCAACATTTATTTCTATGCATGTGTTCATCTACACTCGAAAGATCTCTTGAAGTAATCTACACATAAAAAATAATATATATGAGCTTATGTTGATAATAATGTATCACAATTGGTTGAAATACAATATACTCTATTATACACCATTAAATGTCGGGCTTTATATATACGTATATCGACGATAACAACGATATGAGATGCTACGAGGTCAATTATATACTCAGATCAAAATCCAAAACAGAAAATATGGTTTCAACAAAAAAATAACATCGAAAAATGACAGAAAAATGAATAATCGAATTGATATAAAATTCATAATTTCATAAAAAATACTTATGAAAACCTAATAAAACTAGGAGAAATTAACAAATAATTGAAAAGTATGACAATATCATCAAATAACCTAAAAAGTGACAAATCTAAACCCAATTTAAATACATTTTACATAACCCCTAAATTTGAAAGAAACCATAGAGAATTGATTGATTTCGGTTCTTACCCATATAAATAACATACATATAGTTTCGATTCGGGGTTAAAATCGACCAAGAACGAAAAGTTTTAGAATGAAGTGAGTATGGGGAGTCGGTGAGTAGGGAGAAACGCGGTCGCGAATACGGGCGGATTTCGGTTTACAAGACGTGGTTTTTGAAGAAAAGAAAGGGCTGGCGAAAGTTATAAGCAAGGTTAAAATTTAAAAAGGAAAAGCAGAGTTAATTTCTACTTCTTCATAAAAAAGGCATATTTATATAAATAAATTAATTGTGTATAAAATTAAAGTTGATTTAAACTAGTGCTATTTTACCAATTTTCTCATATTTTTTACCCATTTGACTAGGCCCTGCCTGACCATCTGTTATTCCGGCCCAATAGTTCTAAAAAATCATTTTGGGCATCGTCCCCAGACCAAAAGCCTGACCTACCCAGGTAGCTCCGTATACAAGGGTCTCATAGATCGTAAGCTTTTCTAATAATACCCATCTTATACTTTTATTTATACTAAGTATAGCACGCTCGCGAATTATTTTATTATTTTATAATAAAATTATAACGAAAAATAAATAAATTTAAAAAAACCTAAAAAGAAAATAAAATGAAAGTTACTTCATGGAGAAAATAAAGATGTAGGACCTTTATTTTCTCTCTCGTAATAATTACGTAAGTATTAAGAGTAGATAATATTATAAGTAGTTTTTAATGAATTTATCTTGTTAGCAAAGTTATACCATGAAGAAGTTACTATGAAAATTAAATAAAAAAATTATCGGCGGTAAAATGTGAAATACATTAATTTTGGCCATTCAGAATCGCCAATCCACTTCAAGACATTATATATGTAAGATAGATATTATTTAATACTAAATAAGTTAATCAATTACGACAATACATATTTGCAAACGATCAACATTTTAACAATTCATTTATTCACTTTCTACCTCGGCGTCCAAAGGCTCAATCATCACAACTACTATATTTATTTCTAACTAAGCCACACTTATTACCTGCCTGCCAAATACCCACCGACACTTGACATGCCTGGGTCGGGTTCGAACCGGCTAACTGGACAAGCCCACAAATACAGACCCGGTTCGGTTATTTCATGTCTACCGTCACCTGAGGCCATGTCATTGAAGTCTCTGATGGTCTGTATTCCAGTTAAAGCTCGGTTTGGATTTGTTTATACCTGTATAGGCCTGTTTGAACTCAACCTATTCGATTGTTAGGGGGCATGTACATCCATGGCTACTTACAAATAAGTATTGCTTCTATGGTTTCACAAAAATGCATCCTTTCAATTACAAGTAATGGGTGGTTGACTGGTTGGGTTATATTTCTCACATACTCAAAGAATTGACGCATCATGTGTTAGTATAATTCGTTTCTATAGGCAAAGTGGAGCATTTACTCATCATATATGTGTCGGACTTGATGATCCAGTTGAGTGAAGTTTAATTTTTTTTTCCCTTTCATATTTAAGATTATAATAATTCGCACAATTACTTATTCGCTACGTGAGATTCGAGCCGTGGCGCCGTGAATCGAATGAATATTACTTCAGCCATTTAGGCCCAATTCGATTATCTCATGAAATTCAATTAATTAGAATTTTAATACCCCGTACTAATTTTCTTGTATGTATATGATGTTTAGGGCACGGACGTGGCCTTAACAATTTCCATGAAGAGTAGATGTGAGTCGATGAATCTGTTATAAGTGTATAGCAGAATGACATGTAAATTCTTATTGAGTAATATATATCTGTAGGTCGACGAAGATGAAAAGCAATGCTGCAATAAGCGGTGTACAAAAAACCAATAAGAACTTAAGACTCACATGATTACTAGAACGATGTCAGTCATCAGGCGAACAAATTTTAATTTGTATCAACATATATACAGTCATTTCCAATGTGAGGCAATGAGAAAATACCTCAATGGCTAATTTGTGAGGAAAAAAAAATTGTCCAGCTAGGTAATAAGTAGAAGCTTGCTTGTTAGTATAGGTTTCGGTTTTTGTTATTGATCGAGCTAGATATATATTTAGTCCATAAAATTGTATATTTGTTAGGCAAATGGTCAATTGGCGTTTTTATTAGTTCAAACAACTGACATTTTGTTGTACAAATGATTCATGTTGTTATCGATCACTTGATGACTCTCAAAACTGTAATTGATTAAGTTGGACTAATATAGTAATTTTATTTACTCTCAAAACTTTATGTTTGGATCAATTTAATCAGTTTACTTATTTATTTGATTTAATTTAATCCGAAACAAACTACAATGTCATATATATTGCCCAATGCCCATGATCCGTGAATTTTAGTAAATTAACGCTCATAACTTTACTTCTTCAGTTATTTAAACCATAAAAGTTTATCTTCGAGATAATGCCTTATTATTATTATCATTATCTCTACAACCTTTTGGAAGCAGTCTTCAGAAACCACCAAGGTTGGGTTGGTATGGTGCGGTGGCCAATAATAAGAGGGGAGAAATTAAAGGTGTATGTGATTGATCATAAATTAATTTGTGGGGAATGATTGAATTAATAACACACGAATATGTTGATTTATAAATATCTTGATAAATAGAGGCGTACGATGCAAAATATCACAATCATTTGAAATATGATCGTTTTATGTTTAATTCGAAGTCGTTAAGCTATAAAAAAGCGGCCTTTCTTTTGAATTTTTTTACAATTAATATTTTAATTTTTGAGCAGATACTTTTTATCATAAATAACTTACTTTAAATATAATATAAAAACTAACAATAAAATACGATGTCGTAGAGAATCTTATCTGGCGAGATGTCGTAGAAAGATCTGAAATATTACTTTAATAATTTGATATCGGCTTTATTAAATGTGTTGACAATTGATCGTAAATCTTGTATCGTGAATTATTTATTTTATATAGATTAACTTGGTATGATTTAAAAAGTATAATTTAAATTTTTATATATTCCAATATATAAAATTCATATATGCATGAAATTAAATAAAAATAACAACAACAACAACAAAAACAATAATAATAATAATAATAATAATTCTACTCAAATCAACATGATTATTTAACTAATATAAATTAATAATAATAATAAAAATTCTACTCAAATCATATGATTATTTAACTAATATCAATTATAATAATAATAACAATAGTTCTACATAATAATAAATAATAATAATAATAATAATTCTATAAAAAATATATGATTATTTAAGCCTTTTCATTATAATAATAATAATAACAATAGTTCTACATAAAGCATATTATTATTTAACTAACGCTAAATTATTAAAGATTAGAAAAAATGTGAGGATGATAAAACCATATTGATGAAAGAATTAATAAATTAATAATATATAATATATGAGGCAATATTAACGTAGATTGAATCGTAGAAAGTTATATCTGTCGGAATTGGCCAATAATTGTATGCCTTTTGAATGATTAAATGTCTTGGAGACAATAAATAAAGTTAATTAAAAGGTGGGATCTGCCAGCAAATTATAAAGTATATATATATGTGAATGTATATGATGTATCATCACAGCCTTATGTATGTGTTGATGATTAGCACTAGATTGATATCGCTTATGTCTGAGTATAGCATTGTGATGAATCTTATCTTCGCCGATTTTTTCATTTGGCGTTTAAATTGTATCAGAGTAAAACTTTGTGATTAATTATTAATTAGTTATTATTTTAATAAATATAAAGTTATATCGTTAGATTAAATGCTGAAAATAGTTTTATAATATTATTTTGCTATAATTTTGAGCAATATAGTTTATGAATAATTGATAGTCAGTTAAAAACCGATATCACGAAAATGTCGAATAAAAAAAAATGGAGGGAGTAGTAGTTAATTCTATTAAAACTCTTACGTTATAGGTTTTTTGAATAAAAGATAATTTAGTAATTAATAATATGAGAAATGGAAGAAAGCAATTGCTATTCGTATTATTTTATATATGTTTTTATAATTTATGTTTATTGATTAGTGATATATATCTGAAGATATGGATAGCACAGAATGTTTAAAATATGGTAGACCACTACCCTCTGGGGATTGTTATTACAAGACAGATGATGAATAGTGAATACTGTCTCACAATGCTGTCTCACAATGCTGTCTCACAATGTAATAATAATGCCCACGGATTTATTGCACGAAAGCTGACTAAACATCATCTTCTATCTAGTCCTCCTCATACAATGATACAAATAGCCCCTCTAAAATTATATGGTCATTATTCATGTTTGGAGTTGGATCATGGATGGGTTGGGTCCTTAATGTTATATTTATGATATGTTTTGGACCACATATATCCATCATCTCCTAGCTAGACTGTACCACCAGTGCATAAAATTGCATGCTCCATACTTGGCTTAAATATATGGATAAGGTTACGGTGCAAATATTTTTATAGTACAAACGGTACAAATTCTAAATTTCAATATATATATAAGTTATAATAAATCTTTATAAGAATATCAAATTTTCATCAATTTAAAAAAAATCAATGATCAAAATTCAAAGATAGACAATCTTTATGAGATATGATATTTCTGTTATAGCGGATGTGAAGCTAGGATAAGCGAGTGCGTCAAGGGAAATCTGAAAGTAAATAGCAGCTAGAAATTTAGCATTGGGTATCACTGCTTGATGTGTTAGAATTGTCCATGACGGTAATAGAGAAAATTTATTTATAATGGGGAAGAAAGCGGTCTGATATTTGGTGAAATAGTTGGAAATAATCTTCTTAAAGAGTCTTACAAAGCTTGAGTTATTTGAATGCAGGGAATAAGCGCATATCATGCTTAAAAGTATATATAGAATTAAAGAAACAAAAGTATCTTTAGTCTAGATGTGTTGAGTCAACTTTCAATGATCTAGAACTTTAGAACTTTAAATCACTCGTATGTGGATCTGAGGAAAACTTTTCGCAAAGTCGCAGCAGGATGTGTCCATTGCGGATATTGCTCGGATAGTGAACGGATAATGCGGGGATGCACGGAGAATGTGGAAGCCCATTTGGCAGTAACGAAATTTCACGAATATTTATAGTCAGGGCAATCTTTGGCTTTCTTTATGGAGCCGGATTAAATAAGCATGCTCGGTTGGGTTATACGCGATGCTGCTATTTACATATTCTCTTTTCGCTATACCGAGAAAATGATATACCAGCGTGATGTGCTTTGTCTTTATCATGATGAACTGATCCTTGGTTAAGCATGTGCGCTCCAATTTGTCCTGATATATCACAGCACGATCGTGATGTAGCTGAGATCATTGCTTAGTCATACCAGCCAGGAATCACATAAGCCTTGGGAACACGGCAAGTGTCGTATACTACGCCTCGGTAATAGACAAATTCGAGTGGATTCTTGACGTGGCCTCCATTCATGAGCCAGCAGTAAAAGCATGCTTGATCGTAGATCTTACCCGTAAATACCAAGCGTAGTCGAGAATCGATGTCAGAAATTAAACAGTGACTATTACCACCATAACAAAGACTGATATCAGTCTGCGAGATAACGAAAAATCACTATTGTGACGTCGATGTTACTTTTAGAATTCGTGTGAGCCTCTGACACGCTTCTTGACATATGCGAAGATTGGGTCTAGTGCGGAGACCATAGCGTCGTGAGCTTCAGCTGCACTGAGTATAAGTGCGCGTTCCATGTAAACTTCTCGACATATGATTGAGATGTGAATACAGCAGACAAGCGAAGCATTTGTAGAACTCGAGATTCTCGGTGGTTTCTTGAGTAAGCGTCTCGTCTGGATAGAATCTTATGACATGGCGCTACGAGATAAGAAAAGCTTCTTACGACTTTGTCTCTATTCCCAAAATCTTAACTTACCTTTTAAATCCTTCATTTCAATCTCGGCGCTAAGTGAACCCTTATTTTGAATATCAGAACCTTGCTTGCGGTATTTATCAGTATGCTCGTCTACCTCTGAGAACTAAGTAGATAAAGGGGCAATCATACTTATTGTAGTAAGCCTTGTCATATGGACTCCTCGAATACCCAGTCTACATCATATAGTTATCAAATCTCTTGTACCCATTGCGCCGGAGACTACTTGAACCATACAAAGATTTCTTCAATGCGCAAACATAATCTTCCTTTCGGGTTCACGAAACCATGGCTTGGTCATATAAATTTCTTAAATCCCGACTCTCCGTGTAGCGTCTTGGCTTGTCCCTAGGCTGCTCGAGCTCAGTGCGATGTGCAGCTACAATGAGAAGCACCACGATAGAAGTGTGTCGACTACAGGTGAGAAAATATCATTGTAGTCAACTCCTTTGCTTAATTTGAAACCTCCCAGCAACCACTCACAACTTTATATTTAACACATAATGCAGTGATAACTTGCTGCAACTGAAAATCCGCGTCACAGTAATAATCTTTCTTCACGTTGGTGCTCGCCCAACTCCAGTCTGATTCTTGTAAGTGATTCCGTCTCTTCTCCGTGGCGACAAGCCATTAGGCGACTTAGTACCAATTACGGCTTCTTTGTAGAAAGCGCTCATGAGGATCAACTTCCTCTGCAACGCATAAAGCAAAGCCAACATATCCTCATATCGTACCTCGAAGGGAGGTACTCCATGATTTGCTCTTCGAGGCGATCAAGAGCCAAATTGTGATGTTCATCAGGGATGGAACTTGATGTTCTGCCTCTGATTGTGTGGCCCGAGAAGCCTCGCCATCTCCGTTAACACGAGAATCTGTGCTCCAGCATAACTTCCAACCACCACATACGCCGGGAATTATGGGTGTGATGGTTGATATAAACATAGAATTCTCATCAAATATTACATTTACGCTTCCAGAATCTTTCGTCTACCGAGAAGATGACCAAATTCTATACCACTCACCTTTATCACCATAGCCTACAAATATACCGCTTCTGCGCCACTTGGTTCTAACTTCCCTGCATTCGCATGATAATAGCGGTGCGGCCAAAGACTCGATCTGTATAATGTGAGACTTATTAGACCGCAATTCAGCGGGTTTCAGTTAATACAGTAGCGAGGACCACGGTTTATCGAGATAGCGGTAATTGTTGTTTCGGTACAAGCATTACAAATCAGCCCGACATTTGAGAGCATACAACGAGCTCTCTCCCGAGAGTGTTTGATTAGAAATGCAGTTACGCTTTCACAGCATTCTGGCTGGGGTGTATACTGGCTCGTATGATGCCTAGCAAATCCTCCGCCTTACAAAACTCCATCGAAACTGGGACAGAATTCGGACAGTTATCAATATGCGGCCGAGCAGACACATTTTGATTTTCCACTAAAATCTTCCGATCCTTGAAGTGCTTGAAAAGCATGCTTTTGCTTCATAATAAAGACCAAGTCATGCTCGAATAATAAATCAATCGGCGATAAGCGATACTGTGACCTGCCCAAGATTCAACTCGTGAAAGACCCCGACAATCGAATTGAATGTAATCGATGTACCTTTGTTCTATGAGTCGCTTTGAATTTGCTGCGATGTAATTTAAAAGACACAGTGCTCCTGGCCAAGTCTTTTGACACGCTTGCCTTTGAAGATTGTCCTGGCAGAGAATCTGCGTCACTCTCTCTTCAGTGACCACAGGCGCCGTATCATGGCTGAGTCGTATTATCATTTTCAACAACGGATAGTGCAACATTAGCGGAATCGAGCGTAGCACGCTGTAGAAAATACAATCACTCTTATCTCTTCGAGAATCACCTCGAACCTCTGCCGGACATTTATCCTCCCACGCTTCACCTTTAAAAGTGAACCCAGCGAGACTCATGAAATCAAATTCTTAGTCATCAGTGGAGCATGTCTTGTCTTAGGTCTGAGCTTTACCGTCGTGAGTCACAATTTTTCTGAGCACTATCCCAATGCCCATGGCTTCAGGCGTGGCGTAAATATTACCGCGTCACTTGCTCGTAGAGTAGAAACCATTCCTCTTAGGACAAATATATGATAAGATGCTCGAGGAATCAAATATCCCGCGTCGGTGATTGTAAAATGTGTGGCTATATAAACAACTAAGGCTATATCTTCCTCGGATTTGTGCACTACTCTCGCTTAGCGATGCAGGATCACGTTAAATTGCTCGCCTCTTGGGACAATCGGTTCCGTGTCATGCCGCTTCTGATGTGTGGGCATTCACTTTCAGTTTGAAATGGTTTGAATTATTTCTTAGGAAAATTCTTCCCCTTAACAAATCATGATTCTTATTGGTGAATAACTTGACAACTTGAGTGTCAAAAAGCTAGGCTTAGCTACAGTATGTCTCGATTCGCATTTATGAAGAAGCATTTCTAGCTTCTTCACAGAGTTATAGAGTCTTTCTGGTTAATTAAATAGATTCGCTAAAATTTTAAATATGATCTTGGGTAAAGAAACTACTTAGAATAAATGACATCATAAGTATTAAACATAAACATCAATATTACCCAAATGCGCCAATATCGTATTTAGTTTATCTAGAGGTAATTAACTTTTTAGACGTCTGCTTCCTAGCATCTGTTATTTGAATAAACGTTATGTTTAATGACAGCTTGTTAGTTGAAGCTTACGGTCATATCTGGAGCTTTCGACTTAGCTATGATCCGACAACGGTCTCTGCTCAAAACAAAATGTCGTCGCCAGGAGGCAACGTCAGCGTTAGTGTGCACATACCTACTCAAAGGAATCTAGTTTTCCGGAACGGTGCGGGCGGATTCTTCGTAAGAGGAGACCCGGATCACTACCGACGATAATGCGCCAGCGATTCTGTAGTAAGTGACTATTTCTCCGTTAAACTTATCTACTTCCAGACCTTTCTGGCCGTCGTCTTGTAGGATCTGAGATCATTCGATGCAGGTTTGTTGCGGATCTGGCCCAGAATAACGAGTGCGTAAAGGAAATCTGGAAAGTAAATAACGGGAATTTAACGTGGGTATCACTTTTTAACGATGTGTTAGGGGTAATGTCCATGAAATGACATGAGAAAATTTAAGTATAATGGGGGAAGAAACATATTCTGATATTTAGTGAAATAGTTGAAGTAATCTTCTTAAGAATCTTACAAAAGCTTAATTTATTTGGTACAGGAATAAGCACTTATATACATAGCATATATAGGATAAAGGAAACAAAAGTAATACAGGTCTACCGATATGGTATTCCCCAAAATCACTCAACAGTTTCTAAGGTAATCCTCGCCATCTAGAAATAAAATATTTAAAACAAAATAAAAATGAAAGATCTTACGTACTAATAGAATAATTGGGTAGTTAAGTAATGATTCTTTACCATTTCCCTCGATCAATAATGCTTTCTAGATGCTAAATTAAAGTAGCATATTAATTATTTATCTCCTGTACCTAAAGCGACCAGCAACCACTAGTTAAACAAGTCTAGACACCCTTGATTACTTTTAAAGTTAGGACTCAATTTATAATAACATATCAAATCACTTTTTGATTTTGTTGTCTTGGAAAGATTTGGAATAATTACATTGGAAAAGAGATAGGGAAGTCATCTCTGCTGGCTCTTGGCAACCATAATAGGACTAACATCATTGACATACCCTATACTTGTTCTAATTAAAAACAAATATTAGAGACAAGAAGTATTAAGATGGAAAAGAAAGTTATCAGAAAAAGAAACCAAATCAATGCCTATAATCCACTTTAGCTCATTTATCTTATAGATCATCATATTATAGAAGACAAACGATGCCATTTGTGCGCAAACTGTTCTTTCTTTTTCTTTTTTCACATCTCGTGAATCATATATTTGATGTATGAGATATCATGGGATTTGTTCCCTAAAAATCAATGAAGAAGTTCATTACTTTGAGTGTCAACGAAGCATTACATACTCGCATACTATTCTATTATATAATCATGAAAAAATAAAATTAAAAGGCAAAACTTGAGCAGCAAAATCCATAGGGAATTTCTTATTTGATCATCGATAGTTTTACAGTTACATTTTAATCGTAATTGTTTACAATAAGTAACATGATACCTAAGTTGACTTAGTCGTTAAATGGTTAATTCCGTCAAATGCTAACCATACACCAATTTAAGATATGAACTAATGTCATGAACAAGAAACATTGAGTTGCATGCGAGTTAGTCTCTCAAAGTGTAACCAGCGCTATTATTGCAATTTTGTCCCTAATAATTTTAGAATTGAAATTTAGTATTAAATCTCTTTAAAATAATTGAGCTACCATATATTATTTAATTTTAATTATATTATTAAAAATTAAAAATTAATATTATGAAAGTATTTTAAAAGCCGAATCGATTATATAAGTATATATTTTTTAAAATAATGAATAATTAATAATTGATGGTCGAAGTTGATTTGAAAAATCAGTCTTCGATTATTTTTGGATTGGAAGGGTAGTTAATAAAGTGCGGAATGGAGCTAGAACAAAATTTGAGGATGGGCCAAATAGAAATTATTACTTGTAAAATAATTTTTGATTTTATAAATAATTTTTTCAAACTCCATGCATGTGGATAAAATAATACAGATTATCCAAATATTAACAAATAAAATTGAAATAAACTTAGTGTAATGGAAGAGATCATCCAAGTCAAATAATTCTTTCAGGATCAAATTATCAATTAGTTACAATTTCTGTAACTAAAATATTCTAAAATCAACTGTAATTGGTTTCGACATATATGATTAATGAAGCTTAGTGTTGTCCCAAATCTAAAAAATCATTGAGGACAAGAATTAACAAATGGACGTGAACTAGCCAGATAATTTGTTGTTGAATGTCAAATTGATTAAGCAAATGGCCAAAGCCATGACATCTTATAACAAGTTAGATTTCTAAGTCATTTGCCAAACTAGCATTTCCCAATAACGTGTTTGACATGTTGGCTTGTTTGATGTTGTAATAGCAAAAATAAAATCAATCAAGGCACCCAACATATACCAGAAAACAGCTAATAGGGATAGAACAAGTTGAAACTTAGCATCAATGTTGATTTAGATTCATGAAATTAAGCAGTGTGGGGGAAGTTTCGACATGCCAAATATTGGAGGTTTGTCAGGTTGTACCGAATATTATTCTTGATTGCAATTTGGCATTAGCATCTTCTCGTACAATGTTAGTTTAGTGGAAGTGATTGGACTAATTTAAATTGATACTCACAAGTTCGACAACTCGTTATAAGTGAATGAGCTAATAATGAGCTTGTTATATTTAATTTTTATTGAGATGGATTCAAGAGATATTATGATATGAAGATAGATTCATAAAATATGAAAAGATATTTGAAGATATTATGAGATATTATTTTTATTACTAATGATTGTTATTTATTTCCATATTAGTTTATTAAGAACTCGTGTATCAAATTTAGTATATTATATTATTATCATAAGAGTCTTTATATTGTATCACTAAATATTAAGTCAATATGCTCATATATTTTTATCAGAATAATTCAATTCTTTTAATATTTTTGTCATTCTTATCATGATATTAGAAAATTTACAATCCTGACGTTTTCCATTACGCCGACGTTTGATTTACCACAATTACTAACCACCCGCGCTTCGAGCATTCTTACAATTTTTATCCTACTTTTTTTTATTTGTTGTTATATATTAAAATTCAGTAGGTTATCCATAAAATGTTCAAATGCACTACCTCTATCCTATGAAAATTCTCTAATTTTGAATTTTAAAATTTCGGAATTCCATTATTTTTTTATATGTTCCATAATATTTAGTAAAAAAAATATATCAAATGTAGAACTTTTAATGTACTTTACTATTATCTACGTGCCAAAGGTCAAAATTCTTGTTAATTTTGATCATTAAAATATTTAAACTAAACAATTTCATGAGATTGATGGAGATGATGTGATATATAGTTTGAAAATAAAAATTGGAAAACTTACATCGTTAATTTGAAAACAACGTACTTTAGAATTTTAATATATTATCTTTATATTCTATAAATTCAAAAATAAAAACTAGAAGTCTAGTCTAAATGTAAATATATGAAAATTTTAATCCATGATTATAGTGAATTATGTTTTCTCTTGATTATTTTAAGGAGTGGTTTTTTGAGTTGATATTATTATTATTATTATCCTAATAATGTAGACACGCAATATGGACTTTGTCAACTTCATTTGCCACTAAATGAAGTGTTGGGTGGGGATGGGGGCATGGGGCAATTCTAGATGCCGTACACTTATTCTTTTTACTATTTTACTATATAGGTAATGCATATCATTAATCGTTCGAAACAGAAATATTGTATTTTGAGTCTTCATGAATCCTGAGTTAAATTATTAAATGGAGTGTGGTATTTAAATGTACTACTCCTTCTATTCTTAAAAAAATGTTGCTTTTGATTTTTTAAATTTTAAATTTTAATAGTTGAATTTTAATGATAGATATTTTTATCATGTTTTATAATATTTTATGAAAAATATAATAGCAAAAATACATTCAGTGCTAATTTATATATTTTTTATCAAATATTCTACATCACAAACAAAATAATTTATAATCAAAGTTCAACTATTAAAAAGTAAAAAAGTAAAAAATGAACAATCTTTTAAGAATTGAGCGAGTAATAATTATATTATAAAGACTGAATAAACATCCAACATTTATGAAGAATGCCATATAACTTCGTAATTTTTCATGAATAATAAAATACGTGCGTTAAATTCTTTATCTTGAAAACGTTTAAAGCGAGATAATAAATAAAGTAGTAACTATCTACTTAAATTTATAAATAATACTTTTTGATTTATATTATAATTTATTTATTCATGATTATATGATCATATACTTTTTAATAATAGATTTAAAAGTTTTGTTCTTAATACTACTTCTTCGTTTTGAGTTTATGAAAGAATGCAGCGTTATGTAATTTTATTTATTGTTAAAAAATATCACTTTTCTCTTTTAATTGAAAAATGCACCTAATTAATTATTGCCTCTATAGTTTGTAAATAAAGATATTTTTATTTAAACATAAAAACTAACATGTTATATATGTGATAATAAAAAAAAAATTAAATTTCTGAAATAAAATGTCCAAATCTATTACTCTCTTCGCGTCTTAAATGATTGTAAATTGTTTTGATTTAAGCTGCTTTCAAAATTGATAAACTTTTATGCCTTCATTGATAAAAATAATTTTAATTTGAATAGAATTTAATGTCAATATTAAAATATATTAAAATATTATTATTTGATAATTTTCACCAAATATTATACAATAGAAATAAAAATATTTGAATTTAAAATTTAATCCGTGAAAAGTCCAAATTTAAACCTTAATGATATTGGGGATGGAGGGAGTATTAGATATGTATCTTGGCCTTTTATTTTAATTGTTGAAATAAAATACAAAATATCACTTAATAATTTAGATATATATTTTTTCATTGTAATTTTTTAGATTAGAAAAATTATTTTTCAATTTATAATTGAATAATTATCATACAATTTTTTTTTTGTATGAGTAGACTAATTCATTGCATTAAAATTAAATTTACTTAGTATTATGATAAAGTTAAAAAAATCAAAGACGGTATTATATCAAACACTTTTATCAGTTGGTGAAGATGTTAAATATTTTTTATATAATTGGACAACGATGTTGATAATCAACATATGTTAATTAGCATACATATGAAAGTGGTAAAGCTCTTGCACGTATTATAAGAGACTAGATAACTCAAACTATGTTTGAATTGTTATAGAATTTTTAGGCAAAAATTTAGGATTTATTAATAATTGAATTGTTATAGGAATCCTTTTTAAATTTGAAAAGAGTAATATAGTAATTAATAATGTAAAAAGTAAATAAATAAAAATCACACTTTTATAAGTGGGATAATTTCACACTTATAATAGTAAAGACTAAAGGTATATGTAGGGGCTACAAAGCTTTAATGTTGCTTTACACATGTATGTAAATTTTTTGTCACTTTGAAAGTAAAGGTTTCAGTTTCTATATATTGACACTTTCTCTAATTTTTATACCTTTTAATATGTCCAGCAGCCTCATTAAATATTCAAGATGAGTGAAGGTTTTTTTTATCATTCTAATATGAACGCTCTTTTTTTTTTTTTTAGATAATTCACATTGGATAAACAAAATAAAGTACAATCATTAGTATTTATAAGTACATGCGAGATTATTACTATAACTATACTAAACAAATCCGGTTATTAAGCATTAAGCAGTGGAAAAGCTTCGTAGTTGTCCGAGAATGTTGCATTTGTTGATGGCTTCAAAATAATGCAGCATTCTTTATAAGGATAGGAAATAAACAAAAACAAATTTCATTCGAACCTAAGCAGCAACCTCGAGCTAAGGATAACTGTGGCAGTGTAAAAGGTCATGCCAAGGTAGGCAGAATACGAAATGTATGGATTGACACTAAGAGACTAAAAACTAATGCTTCTATGCCATAGAATCTATGGTATGCAATTGTAGCTGCGGTATTGAGGCAATATAGGTGAATGCAAAAGGATGAGAGAAAATGTATTTGTTATGGTTATCGTAACATGAGAATGATATGTGTGTCTATGGTGTGGCAAGTAAATTGTAATATAGTATAACCGGTTAGAGGGGAATAGTGGATATGTTTTTGGCTTGTGCGTTAGTAAAGGATTGCGTTGTGAAGGTGATTGATTTAATTTTTTGTTGTGTATGAATGTCTTGTGTTGGAGAGAAGTTAATGTTTCAAGTCTTGTAGTGTGTGTCTATTATGAGTATTAGTTGTCCGATATCAAAATTGAGTTTTGAAAAATAATTTTGTTACGACAATTTCAAATTCTCCAAAGTGTTGATAGGAGAAAATAAAGTTTATCCCTTGATAGGGGTGGAAGGCGTAATAGATTTTTTTGAGTAAAAGATTTAAAGAGTGAATAATAATATGAGAGCGAAAATGTAAGTTTTTGAAAAAGGAGTTTGAGTTCCAAAGCGGTATAAAATTAGGGGACACGTTCGAAAGAGTGATCAATCACCTCTTTGGTTATATCCCTGAAATACACAAGTGGTACTAATAATTTTCTTTGTTCTTTTGGAAATATTAAGTAGGTCGGTAACGATTATAGAGGATTTTCCATACAAAAGTTTGATTTTGTCGGGAGGCTTCGAGTTCAGTAGAGTGTTTTACGTCTTTTTGAGATTTAAAGGCGGGGTTTAAAACTGTGAAATGCGTTGGATTTAAGTATATTATACTATATAGTAATTTGCGGTTGGTGTTTTAGAGTTAGTTATGACCTTTGGAGGTAGTGCAGTTCTACCGTTAATTGGAATTTGACGGATTAGGGAGGTCATTGATTTTGTGAAGAGTCAAGAGTAAAGGTTTATTCCACTTTTAATACTTATCTATGGTAAGTGTGTTGAGAATTTAAAGGATTGGTGTAGACTTTATTAGGAAGTGAGTAAGTAGGTTATGAGAGGATTTGGGGGAAGGATAAATACAATTGTCCCGGACGGTGGATGTCCTTACCCGGTGAATAAAAAAAAAAATTTCAAGATAGTCAAACCATCGGTAGTACTTTTCAAACATAAGTTTTATTGTATTTGGCTTTTGTTGTTGTGATGGATGTGTTGGGAAAATATTTGGATTTAAGTAAGATACTTTTATGTGTTATAGGTTGTGTGATTAGGCTCCAACTGGATTTTGCTAATAATGAGAGGTTGAAGTTATTTAAGTTCTTAATTCCTAGACCCCATTCAATCATTGGTAATTGCAACTTGCAAGAAGTTCCAGTTGAGCCAATGTAATTTCTTTTGGTCATTGAAGTTCCAAAGAAAGTTTGCTAACATTGTGTTTATTTTGTTGATGATATTTGTTGGGAATTTATACGCTGATATTGGGTAGACCAGGATGCCGAGTGAGGGCCGATTTTTATTAAGAGTATTTTGCGAGTTTAGTTCGAAATTTAGTTATCGAGAATGGATTCTAGAGTTGATTTTGTCTAGAAGTTCTTGAAAAAATTATGATTTGTAGGTAGTAATATCAAAGGGAAACATGAATATTTTCAAAAGTAATGGAATTTCCTAAAAGGCAAGCGGGGAGGGTTTTGATTTTTGACTATTTGTGGAGTAGATGGACTAAAAGGCGATTTGTGATTTAGAAAAGTGTATCCGTTGTCCAAAGAAGTCATAAGTGTCTTTAAGAATTTGACTAAAAGTTGTTGACATAATTTTTATCTAGTTTAAAAGAAATGGCGGTATCTCTTGCAAATAAAAGGTGTGTTAGTTTGGGGCTATTCCTTGAGATCTGACACCGCTTGATTAAGTGAAGTTGTTGGGATTGGTTTAGAGATCACGGAAGGCGCCTCATCTGAGGAGGAAAAGAAGATTGACGAGAGAGGGTCTCCTTGTCTTAATCCACTGGTTGGAGTGAAACGTTGTGTAACATGTCCATTTATTATAACATAAAATTGAACAGTTAAAACACAAGTTGTGATAATTTTTATCCAGTTTGGGGGAAAATTTAGTTGTTCCAAGGTTCGGAAGAGAGAAAATGTCAAGATATTATAATCAAAGCCTTGCTCGTGTCAACGCTATTCTGCCAAGCCCATATTTTTTAGATTTGGAAGTTGATTTGATTAGTTAATTCTTGAAATTTGAGTATAATGTTATCTACGTGATTAAATGGCCATGTAAACCCATTTGGTAGGGAAATTAGTGAAGAGATGTGGTTTGAGCTGTTTACTAAAAAATTTTGACAAGTTTATAAATCACATTCTGAGACTTATGGGTCTATAATCTTTGGCAGTGAAATAACCCATATTTTTTATGATTCAAGTAATAATTAGTATTTCTACACTTCATTGACTTCGAACTAGACAAGTGTATAGCTAAGTACTACTCATTTCCTCTAGCTAAGAAAGGAAAGCGACACCTCGTGCTTGGCTATCCCTCTTTGCTTAAGGGCCACCTGGAGTGCTTGCTTAGTTGACTTCAAAGCTAAGTAACCCTATTTTATAAAACTTCCATCCTCATAAATCAAGAACACACACAAAATATTTTCCTTTCTTCTCTCCTCTTGGCCGTGAGTTTCCCCTCCCCTTTCCCAAAATTTTTTTTTTCATTTGGTGGTTATTCTCCTCTTAAATCATAATCCTAAAGTTTCTATCAAGTTTCAAGAAGAAAAAGGTATAACTATATCATTTTATTGGTTATATAACTAGTTTTATAACTATGTCAAGTTACTTTAATTAGCTAAATTCATCCATTAATGATATTTAGAGTTCATATTTAATTATTTAAATATAAGTATATTGGTTATAGGGCTACGTAATTATCTAATTAAAGTCTTGTTGAAGTAAGTAGTAAATTGAGTAATTATAATATACATAAACTAAATTATAGGATCATATGTTAGTTCTAGTTTAATTATGTAATAGATTTTGGATAGTAGTATTCAATTTAGATTCTTGATATAACTAGTATAGTTTGGATAGACAAAGATTAAAATGGATATTTTATATGGGTATAGCGATATATTGTAAAATGGGATGAAATTGCGTAAGTTCAAAGTCTTCTGAATCTAGTAGATGTTGTTAGTTAAAGTTACTAAAATAAAAGTAATTGTTATTATTATGTTCTTTAGGTGTGGATATCGGGTAGTTGCTTCAGGTAGTAAAAGTTGTTGATATTTGGCTTGGCTTGAGGTGAGTATTTATATCACGTGACATAACCTTTCATATATATTGTGTATATGTAAGTTGTATAGTTTTTACTAAATGAGTTATATATGTGATATGTGATATTGAGACTTGCGATGTTGAGTATTGTTATATGATCAGTTGTGATATATGATGATGGGATGATTGTTGATGTGATTTGTTGTTGAACTCTAGTCCGGTTAAATTGGTACTCTCCTGCAGGTTGAGTTGTTTTTCTGGTTCTTTGGGTAGAAGCGGCGAGTAGCGTCATTTAACTACCCACTATTAGAAGGAGTAGACTCTAATAAGTAGGTGTAAGTTATTTGCTTGTGTGATATCTTGAATATTTATTATTTGTTTGTGTAAATTTATTTGTTGGATTATTTGATATGATTAAATTATCGGATATTATTGAATTGTTGGATTATTTGAGAGGTGAATTATATTAAATTTTTAGACTATATGTTTAAGCAATGCATATATGTGGCCCAGTTATGGTTCGTTATATAAATATTCGTTGAAACTCCAACTCGCACTTTATTTAGGGACCCCCAGGAATTTTGTAGATACGGGGGAAGCGTTCGAGGTGGCGCAGAAATGCTTTTGCGACGCAATTTGAGTATAATCGTAGGTATAGTTCGAATTGCGTTAGGATATCGCCAGCCAGAGTCCTTCGTATCGTTTCCCTTGTCGAGTTTTCAAAACTTTTGTTGTCTTTTGAGGAGTCATGTGAACCATATTATTCTTATGATGATGTATTTTTAGGGCTTATGTCGTTATGATGTTTGGTTGTATTATTCAAACTTTGATGTATGATGATTATGAATGTTATGTTTAGTGGTGAGTTGTTTGGTTACTTCGATGTACAAAAGTTTTGATTTGTATTAATATCAAATGAAGTCTTTTATGTTGATATCCATCGATCGGTGACTACGGTGTTCGAACGATGGCGATTATTATAGGGGGAGCTACACTGGGGCCAGTGTCATTCTGATTACTTTTGGATATTGAAGTTTGGGGATTAGGACTATGAAGGTGTTGTTGAGAAGTGTATTAAAAATGCCATTATTAAGAAAATCTAAGGTTACTTTAGTGACTTACAGGCTGCTGGCGTGAAATTAAAAACGATGCAGAAACCATTTATTGGGGTGCATTTGGAAGAGGGCTTGAGACACCTCGAAGTCCATAAATGGCCTAACAAGGCCCAATGACCAATTGGATTGTAATTTTTTTTAGGGGGATTCCAGCACATTTATTATATATAAGTATTTAATTTTTAGGGATTTTATATTGAATTATGCGTAATTTTGATATATTAAATTTTATGAATCTTTAACAATAGTGCATCCGTTTGTTTCTTATTAGGAGGAAGAATTGATTCTAGTGTTGTTCGTTATTTGATAATGCCAGTTGTTTACATCCGGCCCAAATCTATAATCTATCATTTTTTCATCATTAGCCTTTAGTTATATTCTTTTAAAAAGCTAGAAAATATGAAGCTTGAGATATGATGAAAAGCATTATGAAAAAAAGAAATTGAAGAGTTAGAAAATTCTCCAAAATGAACTTTTTGAATGAATGTTCGAATAATTACATTGAATGGCTTGATTTTTAAATTAATATGATTATTTATTTTCACATCTGAAAAAAATTATTTAATAGAAGGCCTTATTTAGTATCTAGTCACATGGTCCCGTTTTTTATGAAACAACCCTGGTTCTTAGCCAGCTTAAACCTTTTCTAAATCCAGTTAGTTAAAGAAGTAGGATATATTGCTAACTTGAACTTTCACATCCTGCTCGATTTTATGGTCGAAACCAGTGGCCTTAATTTTCAAGATTCTATGTTGCACTACAATTAATTATGTAATAATGGAGTTAGTAAGAGAATTATTGTTTGATAAAGGTAGGACAAAATAATAACATGTCATCTTTCTTTTAAAACGTTATCATATATTATCTGATATATAATGAGATTTGTTATATATCAATCTCAAATTTTTTATACGGCGATCTAAAAAATATCGAAAAGATAATTATATCCTTTAATTTTAAGTGTTAAAATTTAATAAAAAATCTACAGTTTGATTTATTCCCTATCAAATACCACAGCATAACTTACACGAGAAGCCAAGAAAATAAATGTATGCATATGTTCGTTCACATGCGGTGAACTTTTTGAAGTTTTCTGTAGACTGTCAACAATTTTATTCAAATTTTTCCTTTTGTTTTATTTTTGTCATTCTTAACAAGTTTCACATTTTTTATAAATTTTTTGATAAAATTTACTCTTTTAAGAATGATGAAATTGCATCTTCAAATGAATTAACTATAAGCGTATAAGATTTATATTCAACTTTTTAGCCTTCTCACATCTCCCTTTCATGATGAAGAATAATAGATGCGGGGAATTGAAATATATTTTAATAATTTTTAGGTAATTTATGATACATTCTTGAAGTATTTAAAACTATTAAAATTTATAAAAGGCAATGTTGTCTTTACTATAATTTGAATCGACATATAAAAGTGAGGCGGTGTATAACCAAATTTGGCTTGTAATATATCTCTATTTAACTATCAACCTTTAAAAGCGAAAAAAGAAGGATAACCTCAAGTAAAGGTGAAAAGAAGGATAAGAAAAAAGTCGAGATAAATTAGGTAGGTTATTGGCGGGCAATATTATCTAGCTAGAATAGTAATTTTAGTGAAATGATAATTTTGCTTAATGAAGCTTACGTAAGCTACTGACACGAATAGAGGGAAGCGAAATAGTGCATTTAATCCAACATCTTATTTGGGTGTGTGTATACCTCGGAGTTATTAGCCTCATATTGCTATGTTTGATAGCTCACAAACAACGAGTTGATTGTCAATTTGGTCTGAAATTAATAAAATCAAAGTTATATTTTTAATCTTTGATAGTTGAGAATTTGAGATTAATTAATAGAGAATTTTTAATAAATAAAAATAAAATATTTTTAAAATAAATATAGTAATATCTAATTTATATTTATTATAATATGAAGATATAAAGTAATTATTAGTCAATACTTTGCCTCAAAAGAAAAATTGTTAATAAAAATAGGAATCTTCTTTTACATTATTTATTATTAATAGTATATGATTTTATTTAATAATAAGGAAGTGTTTGATTATCACATGTTATTGTGAAACCATAACCTTTATTATTTGAGCTCCCATGGCTTGTGATTTGGGAAAAATGGTTCATCGGATTCGATATTATGTTACCACTTTGTCTATATATATAGAAAATTACAAATCAAAGAGTAACATTCAACGAAATGGCAGTAGTGTATGTTAGTGTATATATCAGAATTATTTATGGTTCCCAACAAGCAAAGGACTATGGCAGAATATAGTTAGATCTAACACTTCTGAAATGTTCAGATAACTAATTTATTTTTGTCACCATAAGAAATTCAACCATTAAACTAAAAATCACTTTTGAAATAGTTATGTAATTAATAAACAAGTTCACACGTACTCGTTAAAGAATCTCAATCAATTTCATAAGGTTCAAAAATATTTATAACTCTAAGCTATGTTATAATTTGATCTATTATTGACTTAAAGTGCAGTTCATTTTTCCGATCCTCTAGAGCTCCTCTTAGTTTCTGCTCAGCCAAAGTTGGTCAAAGCACGCGGATAGTCAACTTCATTAAACATAATCATTACTTCCTCCATTCCTAATTAGTTTACTTACACTTTTATCCCCTCGAAATTAATTTTTTTCCCAATTCTTAAAAGTATATTGAATATTAAGGATGTTAATATATATTATTAAAATGCCAACTTCAAAATTAGTTAATGTAATTAAATTTTTAATGATTGAAATTAGAGCTTATAATAATTGAAGAAATTGTAATTTTGAAAGAATCCATACTCAAATTATACAAAAAATTTGTAGTGAACCTTATAAGCAAGCCACCACACAATATAATCATTTGCATTACTAAAAAAAAAAAAGGACAAAACATAAAAAAACATATCACCATATATACCTAACAATAAAATTAACGATAATTTCAAAACTTGTCCTAAATAAAAAAACCTTCACTTTCACATACATAACCCATTATTGAGCCCATACCCAACACCTAATAAATGAACTCTTTTGCACATGGCTTCTAGCGCAGTGACATCTATCCGAGGCTTCTAACTAAGAGGTACTGAGTTCGAATTTCAAAGAGGCTCAAATTTTTAATAATCTCATAAGTTGTAATATTCTTATATTTAAAATGATATCATCGCTAACTAAAAAAATAAAAATAAATAAATGAACCCCTTTCTATTCAGATGGAAATACCCTCCCCTTTCCCTCAATTCTAATAAATCCAACGCCCAATATTTAAACACCCCAAAACACTAACTCATCTTGACCATTCAATTTTGATCAATTATTATAAAAATCTTCCATTTGGGCGGCTGTGCTTGTCCAACTCTTGTCCCCTAAATGTTGTACCACTTTCTCTAGCTTTGCCCAAAATTCATGAACTTAGAAGGAAGCGTTACACCTAAACCTTGATTATCTAAATTATTAATTTTGTTTGTTTAAGACATACAATAGTGCTATCATATTATTCTCTATAAAATACCTTCCTCTACATTCTAACCTGTCCATATAAGTCCAAGACCATCAAAAACATTTCTCTTCAAATCATTCCAATCAATTCTCATCTTTTCTTCAATTCAAACACACTTCTCTAGCTAAACTTTTATCATCAATCAAGAGAATACTCAAGATTTGTTCAAAAGTCTTAAAATCAAGAACCATTTGTAAGAAAATGGAGAAAACAAACATGGGTGCTGAAAATGATCTGAATCTTAAGGCAACTGAGTTGAGACTTGGATTGCCAGGAACAGATGAATCAGAGAATGACTTGGTCATTTCTAATGCCAAGAATAACAAAAGGGCTTTGCCAGTTTCACCTGAAGAAAGTTCCACAAATGCAAAAAGTTCTGATGCTAAAGAAACTGCTCCAGATTCAAAGTAAGTTTATGAATCAAGAAATAACAAATACCCTCTTCAAAATATTCATTTTTTAGAATTTTTAAGATTAATCCATGTGCTTTTATGAATTAATTCAATATTTATTTGCAGAGCACAAATTGTTGGGTGGCCACCGGTGAGATCATACAGGAAGAATACCATGCAAACTAAGAAAGTGGAAGCTGATTCTTTTGCTATGTATGTTAAAGTTAGCATGGATGGAGCTCCTTATCTCAGAAAGATTGACCTGAAAGTATACAACAAAGGAGGATATTCTGAACTCCTCAAGGCTCTAGAGAACATGTTCAAGCTCACTTTTGGTGAGTATTCTGAGAGGGAAGGCTACAAGGGTTCTGAATATGCCCCTGCTTATGAAGACAAAGATGGTGATTTGATGCTTGTTGGTGATGTTCCCTTTGAGTAAGTACTCACAAAATTCAATATTTTTTAAATTAAATATGATATTTTATTTATAAAAATATGCTAATTTGATTGGGTTTTTGTTATTACAGAATGTTCATCTCAACTTGCAAGAGACTGAGAATCATGAAAGGGGCAGAAGCAAGAGGGCTAGGTTGTAATATTTGATAAAATATTACATCAAAGTTAATTTTATTAAAAAAACTAAAAGGTGGAAGATATCTCTTGTGGATGGGAGGAACTTTCAGCTTGGGTTGTCGAAGAAGAAGAATGTTGAGTTTTTGCAATCATGTTTGTGTTACAAATGGTTTTTATGAACTTCCAGTTAGATATGTGAAGTGCATGGTGAAGAAAACCATAATATAGTTATTACTATATATTTTGTTTGTAATGTGAAGCGGGAAAATTAACCTTGGTGGTTATAACATCCTGCAAATGTAATAGTATTATTATTGTTTTGTTTTATTTCTTATATATTTTCTTGAAAATCAAACCTAGCTAACATATATAGGAGAGACATATTTTCTTCCTTCAAATCAATTGTACAATCGAATAAATATGTTTAATTTATGTTATCATTCCCAAGTTTTGATGATAAGATTAAATATTCTTGATGATGAGATATATGTTCTCCATCATACTATTACAACGCATCCTCCAATTATGAAGCATGACAGCTAAGTTTAATCATATAAGGTTGGTTAATGGGTACTCTTACCTATTTTTTATTATGAATATTTTGGTTGTGCAAGGAAAGTGCTAGATATTATTAGAATTCAACTAATATTAGATCAAAGTTATAAAATTCACTTCTAAATACTACCAGATGTTAAATTTACATGCTTTCCTCATTGACAGTTTACAATGTCCTAAGATATACGGAGTATAAGATGTTTTTAATGTTAATTAGATTATTGTTCGATTGGTTGTTATACAGCTAACAGATTTCATTATGCTTTCGTTTTATCAATAAAATTTAGCAAGTTTAGCATGGTGAAAGGGGTGTTATTGAATTGGCTCAATTGCTCATGATTTAAATTAAAGTTAGATTTTTAAAATACTCCATATATCAGAAACAAACTCTTTTCAAATCTCTTAAAGTATTTACAATATAAAAAATGTTTATATATCTACTAACTAGTTAACTAAAAGTCTTTTAAGTTTATCTCAGCACTAAATCTATGTATGAGACTATGAAATAGACTTTCATCTAATTAGACAAGTCCATCCATTTCTTTGATAATGCAACAAAAAAGTTATATATGGAATTATGGATCTTGAAATATGAAATAGATCCTAGAAGTTAAATGAATTAAAGTACCTTATTATTACGGTATGTGATAGATAAAGTTTAGTTTCTTTCGATAATATATATATCCTGAAATGACTTTAATAAAAATAAAAAATAAAATTATGTGAACTATCAATTAAACACCTACTCCATAACACCTGCAATAGAAAACACATATGATGCTTAAGTCCCTTATATATTTACGATGCTTAAGTCTGTTTACCTTAATTTCTTTTACCGTAACTTTTTAATTTCTACAACTACAAATATACTTTTAAATTGTAACTGTTATCAACAGCCCTAAATGGTAAAACATTAGCTTAAGGTTATGGCTAGCAATTGACCCGCCAAATCTGTACATGGCACATGAGGCTGACAATAAAAGTCAATAGTCAAATTTATGGAAGATTATTAAGCAAAGGTCCCTCCCTGTGCCCTGTACCAAATTGTGTTCCAATTCTGAGAACATAAAATAAATGACCCCACCCAATCCATTCAATGAACATGCCACTCTTGTAAGAAAAGATTCCTGTTTGTGGCATTCAATAAAATAAAGTTTCATTTATTCATATCAGTTACGGTAGAAATTAGAAAGTATTTACCAAAATAAGTTAGTTAATTCATGTAATCTCTATCCTCCATTGAGAATCCTAAGTGTATGTAACCAATCATATATGTTGCCAAGTTGGGCGGACAAATAAAAGACAATGTTGAGTAAATCTTTAAAGAAGAATCTTTCGAGCAATGGCAAAATGTTTAGTGCTTTGTGATTAATCCCTTTTATAATGAGTTTTAGCTAATGAAAAATAAACCATTTTAGAGCCCTGTGCAATAAAGCTGATTTTACCCCCAATAAAGGAGATTTTATGTGGATTTTGTGATCTTTAAGTGTGATGTTTTCTTGATTTTAATAAGACACGAACTCATCAAGTTCAGGAACTAACACATGTTAGGACGAGATTTACAAGATGATTAGATGATGGTACCTAATGTTTGATTTGCCTTAAGCATACAGTTTGACAAGATACAAAAATTTCCACTAAGCGTTCATTCTATATCTTTGTTGTGATTAATTGAACGTCCTATTTTATGGATCTCATGAAATAAATAATACTCCTACAATATCACCCCGGGAATACATCATGGATTCATATGAGTATATAATAGGGCTCAAAGTTTACACAGAGAATTCATATTCAATTTCATATTTTTGATTATTTATCTAATTTGTCTATATAGTAACTTTAATTGTGACCTCATTTCAAAATATTTGATTTATCTTTTTATGTCAATATTTATGTTTATCCTTCATTCGATTCATCCCAAATATACTATCAGTGTATAATCTAAATAAGTTTTTCCTTCAAACATTATTATTTATTTATAAGTTGTAAACACGGCTATGACTTATGATCTTAAGGATTTTACTTAAGCATTAAGCTTAAGTGACTGTCAAGTGTTCGATCATGCATGTATTATGGGTTTACATTTGATCCAACGGTTATTAGGAGAAAGGGTTGTTTTGTCTTAGATCATTGCAGTTATGCTAAAATTATGGTAATCAAATCAATCTCATTATTCATTTGAAGATTGTTGTATCACTAGATTCCCAATGATATTTGAAGTATCGGAAGAAGTTTTAGAAGATTTGAATATCTTTGTATTTTTGTATGCCTATGATTTGACTTTCAATTCCTTAAAATAACTTTCATATATGTTACGATTGATTATAAATTGGGGTGGTATAATGTTTATGCATTTGAGTTATTTGTTAGATTCCATAAAATTTAAATCTTATGGACATGTGTAGTTACCTACCCATCAATATTATAATTGATGTTATTATGTTATTGATATTGCATAATTCACTAGTGATATAATCCAGATAATTATATTGATATACATAATCCATCATGATTGAGTTAATTATATTGATACTTCATGACGCACCAGTGTTAAAATTGATATATCTATCTACATATATATATCTATATATATATATATATATATAATATATCTGTGAGTTGCGCTAAAAGTTTGTTTACTTTTTAGGTGATTGAACGGACTAAAATACCTTTAATGAAAGGTATTAATTGTATTTTGATAAATTTTAATTAAACTAAAAGACTACAAATACAAATCCTATAATATAAGACTCTACATTCAAATAGAATTATTTTATGGTAGAGACTCTATTACAAGTTGTATGTGGTATAAAATTATAGGACTCTACTTAATAAAATTATTAAGTTTGATATAAAATTAACACATTATTTTTACTTAAATAATCAAAAGTATTAGGTTAAGAATAATTCTTTGTTTAAAATATTAGCTATTTGCATATATTTTTTTCAAATTTGTACAATTTTACTTGAAATTTGTTTGAAACATGTAGAATTTGATCTTGTTGAAATTTGTAGAATTTACATATTTTTCTTTAAAAATTATAATTGTATAAAAATAATTGAGTTTATAATTAAAAATTCAATCATCAAAGTTGAAGAATTTTTTAAATTTTTGTTTTGAAATGTGTAGAATTTGATCTTGTGAGATTTGGCTAAATAATTCACATAGTAAAAATAATATTGGGAAGGAGCAGTATAAGTTAAAACAATTTGTCATGGCGTTTAATATAAAGAAGCGAGGGAAACTACTTGTATTGTCGAGGTTTAATATGAAAAGAAGCAAAAGAAACCTCATGCGTTGTTTTTTACTTTATCACGGAGTATTATATAATATACGATGAAAAATATTTAAAGTATTAATAAGTTTAACGTAATTTACTAAAAATAATATAATTTTTTATTCAAATCAATGTTATGTATATAAATTAGAATGACAAAGTTTGTTAATTTGATCATTAAAATTTTATCTAGACAATCTTTCTTTGATTGATAAAGTATTCAAATTAATAACATGAATAGCGTAATAATTATGACAAGTTGACATTTAATTTTGAACTCAAATACTTTATAAATTTTTGTTATATTATTATGTGAAATATGTATATCAACATATAATATTTTCAACTTACATTACTGTTAATATAGTAATTTTGATTCAAATCAAAGTTGTATATCAATTATTAAGATCATAAAATTTGTTAATTTTAACTATTGAAAATCTCTTAGCTATGAAGGTAATAAGTATGTAGTAATCATAAGTTATCAATTTGGTTGGTGAAGTTTTAAATAATTGTGACTATTGAAAAAAGAAAAAATAAACGATCTTGAAGAGCGGCGTCATATTTAATATCTATAAATTTTGAATTTTGGTGGTTGAGTTTTAAATAATTTTAACTATTGAAAAAGCAAATCCATTAACATTTTAGAGATGGAGGTAATATGCAGTCTTCATAATTTTTTAGTTTTGTCGGTTGAGTTTTAAATAATTTTGGTATTGAACAAAAGAAAATTAGGCGATCCTTTTACTAGAGATGGATGTGAAATTTGGTATTTATAAATTTTTAAATATTGGTGATTGAATTTTAAATAATTTAACTATTCAAAAAAGAAAATCAATTAACCTTTTAGAGATGAAGGTAGTATGAAATAATAATTACAAATAGTAACTTAACTTGATGTATAGGATTTTATAAAGCTTCATGATATTTTTAAATTATTATTATTAGATTTATTTTACTATAATAATTTAATTATATTTTATACATTTTACATCTTGTATACTTTTATAAAACTATTAATATGTATTACCTTCTAAACTAGATTTGTTCATTTTTATTAAAATTAAATAATTGAGATAATATCCGTTATTACACATAAAGTTTCATATTATATTATGTCAATATATGTATAATTTAAGCAAACTCTTTTGTTTTCAATTTTGTATTTCAAACAATGACGTGTATACTCAATTAGTTATATATACAAAGATAGAAGCATGTATTATAAGTTTTTACATTATTAGTTACTACTTGAATGTCGCGTTAATTTAAATTGTTTATTTGTTTTACCCGTATATTGAATATTAGAGAGAAATATAACAAGAGAAAGTAAATTAAAATAATAAGGAGAACTACTAGAATCAAAACTATCAAGTTCATGATACATCAAAATACAAACATGAAATAACCCGATCGGTTAATTAATTAAAAATGATTAATTGGTAATTGACGTAATTGTTATCAAATAGAGTGTAAAACCGTGCTGACTGCGTTAATTAATAAACTAAAATATAAGAGATATTTAATTTATTTTCCGTAAATTGGGAATAATATATTTTTGTGTTAAGTAAATGTTATGTTAGGAAGTTAGTTGTCGGATTAAGTTAAAACGAAGGTATCGAAAGCGAATTAAAAAGCTAAATTCTGTAGGTTGGGCTTTGGGCTAACCCAATTAAACCATAAGAACACTATTTTGGCCAAAACCCAAACCTGACCCATTTTTTCTTAACTACCAGTAGAAAGCGGCCGAACAACGCCTTAGAGTTTTGATCTTTCTTATAATTTCTCCTCAATTCCAAGCTTTGGAGCTAAATTTTGGAGAAGTGTCTCTAAATCATTCCCGTCGTTTCAAGGTAAAAAAGGTGCTATATTTTTGAGTATTTTGTGAAATCTCCAACCTTTGACTTTTGTTGACTTTTTGATATTTTGAATTTTATTGCTCCAATTGATTCTTGGGTTGTAGATTAGTTATTCTTGGATTGAAATATGGTGTTTGATGTGAAATTTTGGATGTTTTTAGGACAGTTGACTTTTTGGAATTTTTTGGGTTGACTTTGGATTTTTGAATGAATTATTGAATAGAATTATTGCCTAGGCCTAAATTGTAATATAGGAATTGATAGTGATCGATATTTGGGGTAGAAGATGTTGTTATAGTGGTGCTTTGGTGTCGTGAGTGACTTTCGCTAAAATGTGGCGGATTATGTAAATAAGTTAATTTGGACGTGTGTGATTGTTTTTGGAATACAAATATGAGTTATGAGTGTTGAGAACAAATAGGTTGGAATTAATCGTGAGGGGATTTTGGGTGATAAGCGAACTCAGGGATTAGGGGTTGAGAGTTATAGTTAAATTGATTGGGAAAATGTTGAAGTGGAATTATTGAAATTATTTGGAAATGTTGGGGGTTGAATAAGATATAGAGTGATTATCGAATTTAGTCGAGGTAGTAGGGTTTATCATGATATTGTTATTGAAACATAGCGTAATCTTCACGTAAGTTGTAATTTATACTTGAGGAAATGAGTTTAAAAAGCACAGGTATAATTAGGATAAAGAGTTGAAATGGTTGAGTTGTGATTTATTTTGTAATGTGCGGTAGGACTTCGGGACGCGGGTAAGCGTGGTCCGTGAAGCTGGCAGGCTCGTGGTACTAGCCAGGTGGGGATTTGCTCGCTTAGTTTTGTTATCTTATTTATGTTTGAGTGTAGGGTATGGTAAATTAATTTGTGACGGTGTATACGTATTTATGAACTTATACGTGTGTATAGTTGTTGAGACTATGAAATATTGACTTGTTTTGGGTAGTGCGCATTCGATGCATTATGGTGTGGTTATTGGGAGGTATTCATGTTTGAGTATATTTATGTGTAAGCGTAATTTACGAGGTATGTTTATGTTGAGGTGTATTCGTGTTTGAGTATATTTGTGTTATGGACGTATCGAGGGGTATACATGTTTAGTGTAAGGATTACCGTTGAATTTGTTGTATTGTGTGATATGGATGCTCTTTGAAGCTGTGTGTGTTGGTTGTATGTTTGACATTGTATGTGTGATTTGTGGTGTGTGATTTGAGGATGTTGAGATGATGATGTGCAGGGTGAAGAGGGTGGCACACTTGGAAAAAGGATGGTGTTATATACGTATATGTTCTTTGTTGGGTGTTAGAGGGTGGCGCAGGGAAAATGATGAATTGTTATACGTTATGTTGTGGTGGTTTCACTTTTTGTAAATCATTTATTTGTGATTGCGATGTTAATGTGTTGGGTGAGATTTTTGTTTGGTTATGTGATAGTGAAATATGGCACATGTGTTACGTAAAGTCGAGTTTTTGAGGTGTGCATTTATTTACGATGAGTGATACGATATGATGTCTTGAATAGTTTAAAGAATTATGTTAGACTAACGAAATTAAGCAGAGATGCGCTACATTGATAGACTTTTATTTTATGGGTTAAATGCATCCTCTGCTATAAGCCCATTGCTTTAAAAAATCATTACTCTTTTTTATAGAAAGAAGCTGAATTTTTACTCTTTTCTCAAAAGCTTTGATCCTAAATCGCTGCTCACAAATTCAAGAAAAATATACCAATCTTCTCATGTCTTAAAATCGTTTTAAGGTATGAAAGTCTTCATCTTTTGAGTTTGGAGAATTTCAAAAATTCCCAAAATTTAAAGGGTTTGAATTTAATAACTTCAAATTGTTAAATTAAGATCTTTGGCTCTAGATTGGTCATTGTTAATGATAATTGAATTTTATTAATTTTAACATTTTATTTTGAAATTTTATATAATTAATTAAAGATTCAATTTTATGTTAGATATGTTTAGATTTGAGATGTTTATGATTATAGATATAATAATAGAGTTTTTCCAGTAATATATTCATGAGAAAATAATTATTTTCGTATTTTTAATTAATTTTATATTATAATTTCGGATTTTTGGTAGAAAATAGAAATAAATTATAATTTTGACTTTTAAAATAAAACTCATATTTTTATTATGTTTATTACTGGATTTCAACCAACATATAATAATCTTGGAATTTTTGGGAAATGTTTACTATTTTTGTTTATTTATTAACTAGAATGGAGATTTTAATAAAAGGTGAAATTTTTATTGTGTAATTTAGAAACTAAATTTTATATATTTTATAGGGGATATGGTTGGACTATAAATCAAATATTAGAATTTTGGAGTTCGTTTGGTATTTATTTGAATTATTGATGTGTAAATGACTAGTTTTGGGGAGTTAATTAAAATAAACCAGATTTTTATACAGAAAAATAAAACTGATTTTATTAAACTATATAGTACATTTTGGACCTATGATAAAATTATTAAATTTTCGGGACCTAATATGATATTTACTTGATTTTATAAAGTATTGAAAATTCCCTTTAAATAGTTAGCTAACGATAGTTCGCGAATAATTCTTAAAGGCAGTTAAAGGAACATAAGTTTGATTAAATAGATCTAATATAATTAGGTATGACTAAAGTATTGATGGAAAATATAATCTTATTATATTTATTTTAGGAGTTGAACTTTGGTAGGAGGTTGTTTGGTAGCTCTATTGGTAGCTTTATTGCTAGTGGTACTAAGCGCGGGTGGGGATTTATCTCTCCTTGGTGTTAGTTCCTTGTTTGCGTGTTGCTGGATTATAGATGCTTGTTATATGTGTTCTTGCTTTATTTGTGTATAACATCTTGTGGATTATTATTTCTTAAATTATTGGTAGATGACATCATGTTAGGGAATGATATATTGCGTTGATGATCGCATTGATGACTCACGAAATGTTTGATTATAATATGTAAGGCCAGGTGTAAACATGACATGATTTATTTTTTGTGGAAGCGTCTTTGTAGTTAATTGTGACATGTGAAGCGTACTGTGAACTTTGATGGAGTCATGTGTGGTCTCGTATAGTGGGTCTTGAATGTGTGTTAGGGTTAGTGGTAGCGTAGCAGGAGCAGTCGATCCATTATGAATGATTGGGAATTAATACGCAGGCGATGGATACTTTATGTTATGGATGATTGAGATCACATATGTGTAATGCGAAGTCATTATATAGCATTTGTGGGCATATGCTTGACCACTTTTTAAGGTTGTTATAAGCATATGTCGGGCCGTGCGTTTGTCGTGGGCATTGTTGTGAGTGCTTGGTTGGGATGTGGGATCGAGTGTTTTGGTATTTTTTGTTGGTGTTGATTTGTGGACGCCTTCGGGTCTGGGGCTTGTGTAATATGAGAGGGATATGAGATTTACTTTTGCCATATTGATGAACTGGTTGGACTTACATGTTCCTTTCAAATCCTGTATTCACTATATTTAGATCTTTTAAGTTATTGTCTGCTGTGAATATAAACTGTCAAATACTAAGTAGGGTAGCGTTGTGAAACTGTTTAGTGTTTTTACTATTGACCCGAGCTAACTTGGTTTATATATATATATATATATTCCTGGGTGGGTTCTACCTTCTTGACTTCGTTCGGGTGTAATGGAGTCACCACTCAGGCGATAAGTTTCAGCGGCAGATTTGACCCCTCAAAACTTTCGAGGTTGAGTGGTTGATGTAGGCGAAGGCATTGACCTTCTTGAGCTACGTTGTTATCCTTTAGGTGGCGGCGTGGTGGCTAGGGGATCTCGGCCCGATCGTTTATTTTTTGTCTTATCGGAGTTTTGAGTCGTTGTTTACTCAGTTGTGGGTGATTTATATTATGGATGTCTTATTATTGAGCGCTCCTTTTTTTATATCACTCTTATGTACTCCGAATATGTGATGATGTTGGGTTAGGTTTCGCCACGATGATGTCACGTTGCGTATAGAACTATTTATACTTTAACTTCTTAAAATTTGTTTCATCCAGAGTCTTTTTTATTTTTATATAAATCGTTGGGCGACTCGGATATCATTTTACTTGAGTCTAACCTCGAGGCGACTCGGGCGGGAGTCGTTCTGAGTTTTGAGTATCGAGCTGGGATTACGTGTTATAAAATTACTTGTGGTTTGTGGAGTGCGTGTCAAGCGTTTTAACTAGTCTTTTTGTTGAGTTTTCACAGAGTTCTAAATTTTCCCTATTTTCTTAAGTAGTACATGCGAGGATGCCACCAAGGGTTGAGTTGCGTGATGCGACACGGTATTACTCTAGAGGTGCTAGAGCTGAGGTGGAGAGTAGTGTTCGAGGAGGAGGTACTAGGGTTCGTGGTAGGACTGGTAGGGCTAGGGGTAGAGCCCGTGGTGCGAGGTCTTTGGACGATCGGTGCTACTTGACGGTGTGGGTCGGCGGTGCGGGTGGGGAGGATCGACATGAGGAGGTGGAGTAGCAACTCGGGAGGCGGTACTTCTGTTCAGGTGCAGCATGTGGATGGGGATCGGCGAGTAGATTATTTGGCAGAACTGGAAGAAGCAACCTCCGAGATTCAGGGGTGATGTGACACCCGAGAAAGCTGTGGAGTTTCTGAAGGATATAGTGAGCATCTGTAGGCCTATGGGGATAGAAGAGGAGTTGTGGGTGACTTTCGCCACATCACGATTTCATGAGGGGCCGAGGGATTGGTGGTATCATGCGGAGAATTCTTTGAGGGATAGGGTAAGATGCCTGTGGTTAGGCGTGATTTGAGGGAGGCACATTTAGGGGAGAGCTTACTGAGGGTGCATATGTCTGATAGAGCAAAGGAACTAACTTAGCGTCGGCGGGGTGGTAGATGCAGCCTGAAGAGATTTGGTGAGTTGTGCCGTCTTCTTCCGAATGTATACCCGACTGAGGAGAGAAGGATAGAGGCATTCTTGGATGGGCTGAGGGTGGAGATTCGTACCCACATGACTTTGACATCTTTCCAGAGTTTCCATGAGGTGAGGAATGCAGCATTTAAAATAGAGCGAGATGTAGCTGAGGTTCAGCGGGGTGGGGTGAAGAGGGCCTTACCGAGATGGCCCCGGATTTATGGAGGTACTAGGCAGAACTTCCGGAGGAGGAACTCAGCGTGGCCAAGCGGGGGTGAGTCAGCCTTGATGCTCCAGCTACTTTCGAGGCCGTGATTATCAGCCGATTCTTGTTGAGTGAGACCAATTAGTCGCGAGGGCTATGCCGATTCTACGGAGGGCCTAAATGTTTTCGATGTGGAGTGTTTGGGCATAAGGTCCGAGACTGCGGAGGTGGAGGAGGGATGGCATGTTACCGATGTGGGCAGATGGGCCATTTTGTGAGTAGTTGTCGATGGGTGCCGGGGATGAATTAGATACGGCCATACGTATCGATTGACCTGACTAGAGGAGGTTCCAAGGGAACGAGGTGGACTCGGCCCAGAGAGGCTGAGTGAGTAGTGGCGTCGGTCGGCGGGAGGTGGCTGCGGTGGGGTTGGAGCAGGACGGGGTCAGATCAATGCCATTACTCAGCAGGAGGCTCAGGATGCTCCCAGGGTGGTGACAGGTACCTTATTTATTTGTGATTTGCCTGATCTTGTTTGATTCGAGGGGCTACCCGTTTCCTTTATATCTCGAAACTATGCTAGAACTGTTCCCTTAAGTTATGATTTCATGTCTATGCCTTTACATATTATGACCCCATTAGAATGACGGTTAGGTAGTCGAGGTTCTTAGAAATTGCCCGTTAAGAGTAGGGGATCATGTCTTGGGGGTGGACCTATTACCTTTTGAGTTAGTAGACTTTGATTTAATCTTAGGTATGGATTGGTTGGGTAAACATCATGCTGTGATAAATTGTCATCGGAAAGAAATTGGGTTCACTAGTCCTGAGGGGTTCGAGGTTAGTTTCTTTGGAGATAGGAAAGTGATACCTTCCTGTTTGATTTCTGTCCTGAGTACTCAAAAGTTGTTACAAAAGGGCTGTAAGGGATACTTGGGGTATGTGGTGGATGTTGATAAAGAGGAGCCTAAGTTGGAGAATATCCGAGGTTGTAGGGGTTGGAGATCTTTTTCTGAAGACGCTTCCGAGGTGCCCTGAGGGAGGTAGAGTTTGTGATTGAGCTAGTACCGGGGACTGCTCCGATATCAATGGCACCGTATAGAATGGCTCCAGCGGAGTTGAAAGAATTGAAGAGCAAAACTACATGAATTTGTTAGAAAAAGTTCATCGTCTAAGTTCTCCTTAGAGATGCGCCCGATTGTTGCTTTGTGAAAAAGAAGGATGGGACAATGAGAATGTGTGTTGACTACAGACAGCTGAATAAAGTGACGATCAAGAATCGGTATCCTCTGCCAAGAATTGATGATCTGTTTGACCAGTTGAGGGGTGCGAAGGTGTTTTCTAAGATTGATCTGAGATCGGGCTACCATCAGTTGAGGATAAGAGAGGAGGATATTCCAAAGTCGGCGTTTCGAACGCGGTATGGACATTATGAATTTGTAGTGATGCCGTTTGGGTTGACGAATGCTCCAGCAGCGTTCATGGACTTGATGAACAGAGTGTTCCGGGACTTCCTCGATAAGTTTGTGGTAGTGTTCATAGATGACATTCTGATTTACTCAAGTGGTGAAGCGGAACATGAGGAACATTTGAGGTTAGTGTTGGAGACTTTAAGAAAGAGCCAGTTGTATGCAAAATTTTCTAAATTAGCCAGTGCAGTTTGAGGAAGAGTCACATTTTTTGGGACATGTGATTTCCCCGGTGAGGTATTGGTGTAGACCACTTAAGGTGGAAGCGGTGATAGGCCCAGGAGCGACCTACCGGTGCTACGAGGCGGTGAGAAGTTTCTTGGGGTTAGCTGGCTACTACAGGAGGTTCATAAAGGATTTTTCTCTGATTGCAACACCAATGACTAAGCTAACCAGGAAAGGGGTTCCGTTTGTTTGGGATGCTGAATGTGAGAAGAGTTTTCGGGAGTTGAGGGAAAAGTTGACTACCGCTCCAGTTTTGGCGCTTCCGAGAAGCGGAGAGTATGTAGTGTCTGTGATCGATGCAGGATGGGAAGGTAATTGCTTATGCTTCTCGACAGTTGAAAACTCATGAAAAGAACTACCCGACGCATGATCTGGAATTAGCAGCGATAGTCTTCGCACTTAAGATTTGGAGACACTACCTGTATGGAGTAAAGTGCCAGATTTTCACTGATCACAAGAGTTTGAAATATTTGCCTACCGGAGGATTTAAATTTGAGGCAGCGAGGTGGATGGAATTAAATAAATTGATTATGATATAGCAATTGAGTACCACGGGGAAAATCGAATGTAGTGGTGCCTTGGTAGAAAAGGAATGTAAAGGGGTAAGGTGGAGTTGAAGGAGCGGGAGTCGGAGTTTGGGATTGATAATGCGGTGCCTTATTGGCACATATGCGAGTTCGACCAGTGTTACTTGATAAAATTGTGGAGTCTCAACAGGGGGACGAGAGGGTGTTGAAAATGATCGAGGAAGTGAACGGTGGAAGCAGGACTGACTTGGTGATTGATAGCAGTGGGGTTCTCAGGTTTGGAGAGCGAATTGTTGTACCATTTTCAGCCGAGCTGAAGCGGGAAATCATGGACGAGGCGCATAGTGCTCCATATAGCGTACATCCCGGTAGCACTAAAATGTATCGGGACTTGAGATCGACTTACTGGTGGCCTGGAATGAAAAGAGAGATAGCAGATTTTGTGGCTAAGTGTTTGACATGTCAGCAGGTTAAAATTGAGCATAGACACCCTGCGGGATTGTTACAGTCATTACCTATTCCGGAGTGGACTTGGGAACATGGCCTATGGATTTAGGCGGGTTGCCTAGAACTCTTCGAAAGCATGATGGTGTATGGGTTATCGTGGACAGGTTGTCAGTGCACATTCCGGCGATTAAAGAGCGGCAGATGGTCCAGAAAAACTTGCTCAGCTATACATTAATCAGATCCTGGTCAGTGAGTATTGTGTCAGATCGTGATACTCGTTTTACTTCGAGATTTTGGGAGTGCTTTCAGCGGGAGTTGGGGACTAAGGTGAGTTTGAGTACGTCATTTCACCCGCAGACAGATGGGCAGTCAGAGAGGACTATACAGACACTGGAGGACATGCTGAGAGCTTGTATGCGAGTTCAGGAGCTGGGATGAGGATTGTGATCGGGTGCTTATAATAACAGTTATCACGCCAGTATTGAGATGGCACCATTTGAGGCATTGTATGGGCGGAAATGTAGAACTCCAGTGAGTTGGGGTGAAGTGGGTGAGAGGAAGATCTGTAGTGCAGATTGGTGGAGGGGGTTTATAACGCCTCGGCGGCGCGGGTCGGTCGTTATTAGGTGATGGGTGGCCTCCTGAGCCACCACGATTCTTTCCGGCCACGTTTTGTCTCGCTCAGCGTGCTCGAAAGCTTTCCCAGTGGTCGCTCGTCACAAGTACCCGGGTCAAAAACCGCGACAGCATTGGAGTTCTTATGAGATGAGCTTACGAGAAAAATGCTCTTGATGGTATGAGTAGTACCAATCAAATCATATCAAACATATCGCTGCGCGCATTTTGGCGATCGGGTATTCTGGCCCCCCTGCTTAAATACTGGCGTCTCGTTGAGCATGGCATAGCATCGGGTGTTACCATCCATGTGAGATTCTAGAGGTGGCTCACTGCGGCCTCGAGGTGTCCAGCATTTGCGCCAGCATGGCGGCAGTTACCAGCGGTTCGGGCGGCTTTGGCTGCGATTACCATAGCATACTCGGGCAGCGTGGCGAATTCGGTGTGTTATTAGATTTGATGGGTGGCCTCATGAGCTCCTGATGCTCGTACGTTTTGTCACCGCTCGCGTATCTTTGAAAACTTCGATGGGTCATTTCGTCCTAGAATTACCCGGGTCAAGAGCGGCTTAACGTTGGAGTTCTTATGAGATGAGCTTCGAAAAGAAGATGCATGCTTGATGGTATGAGTAGTACGATCAGTCATGTCAACGTATCGCACCTTTTACACATTTTAGCATTCGGGTATTACAAAACATAATAGACAAAGCTAAAGAATTCACATTTGGAGACATAATTGATAAGACTGATACTTTGACAAATGTAAGATCATTATGAAAACTTAAACTCCACATTTATCTTTGAGCGAGTTCATAATTAATTCTCGATGAAATAGAACAGTGATATATGATTTCATATTATTTACTTTTAACTATACATAATAGTTCTTAATTTAAGCAATAAAATTGTTAGAGAAGATACAAAAAGATTAACATTGACTTCCTTAATATTCTTTTAGTTTAGACAAACTATTAATTTTAG